>PITA01012222.1:0-63057 GCA_004023965.1 Spilogale gracilis
TCTGTAGGACTTTTAAGTGGCCCCACAACGCGGTAGCTGGCCTCCCATGGAGTAGGCAAACCAAGAGAGGCCATGAAAGCTGCTTTTATGACCTAGCCTTGGAAGTCCCATGCCATCACTTCTACCTGTAAGGACTTATTTAGATGACCAAGCCACCATCTTGTTTACTCAGAAAAACAGCTCCAGGTGCAATGGGCAATATAAGATATTAGAAAGTGACCATTATAACAACAACAACAACAACAAAAAGAAGTGAAGATCTAGGATAAAATACTTATGGTCATTACTTCTCTGGGGATAGTACCTGATATATCCAAAGACAGAGAGGCATCTCTAGAGTATGCACAACCAGAGTAGTAACACGGATGAAGCTGTGACCTAGAGATGGAAGCTTTGATGAAAATGAGTCCCAAAATGGGAATGAGAGCTTCCCTAGATATCTGGGTTCTCTAGATTAATTCAATGCTTCTTCCATTCTTTTAAGAGCCATTAGGGAAGTCTTTTCAAGAACTCTAGATATGTGTCTTTAGCTATCTTTTGGACATTCTTCATACACATCTATTCAGTTCATCTTCCAAACCAGTGACCTGGAAACCTTCCACCATTTCCTTCCCTAATTCCTCATACTGGTCAGGGTTCCATTTAGGAAGCAGAATCACTGTGGATACTAAGAACTAAGGAATTCATTGTAGAAACTAGACCTCATATAATGAAAGGAGAAGCTAGGGAAGCAAAAGCCTGAAAGGATCAGAGAAAAATCATTAACCAGTTGTTGGAGTGGAACTATGAAGAAGGCTAATGTTGAAGTCTATGGAAGGTTGTTGCCTCTTGTGGTAACCACTTCTGTGAATCCTAGTGAACTTTTTGTTGGTAAGCCTGGTGTTACTCTTGGTCAGGAGGGCTGGAAGTCAGGAAGGAAACATGGACATATTGGAGAAGAGTGAGGAAAAATGAGAATCGAGAATAAACTAGAACCTATAGGAAAACACTGGAACTCATGTCTCTCTCACTGCATCTAATCCTGATGACCAGCAGGAAAAGCTGCTATCATAAGTTTGAGAGTGGTTCATGTGCCCAGCCCAGTACTTGGAGAGGCTATAGGAAAAGATGAGCAACAGCTAGATGAGGTGTGGGCCACTCGCTGCCTAGGAGAGTCAATAGATCACTGACAACATGGTGGCTGCTGTTTCACTTCCACCTTCCAAATCATGGCCAAATGCCTTACATGATCATCCTTGACCCAGAACCATACAGAGAAGGAAATTATGGAAAATATGATTCAAACTAAGCAAAGTTGATGGAGTACAAAATGAACATAATCCTTACATAGCAATCAATTTTAGTTTTTACAGTTTTCTTAAACATGCCCTTTCTTTCCTTCTCTACTACCATTGCTCTAGTTGAGATCCCTGGTGTCTCTCTTCTGGCCTATCAACACAGCTGAGAAATAAAACATTTGATGAATTTTGGGGTCCTGCTTATAGGTACTATGGCAAAAACTTCTGCCCTCCTAGTTCTCTGGGACACCCCCAAATCTTGGGAACAATCTTGATCTTGTGGGGCTTCATTATTACTAGCCAATATTGAAGGCATTACCCTTTCTTCCCTGCTAACATGCTTATCAGTACTGTGCATGTATACTTATTAGTACTCAAGAATGCATATGGCCAGAAAGGGGAGGGGAGGTAGATACTAAGAGCAGTTAGCATTTACTGTGTAAGATATTTTATTAAATAAATTATTTCACAGCAATTTTTCAACTAATACCTCCATTTGATAAAAACAAAAACTCAATTTGTAGCTGTTAAGTGCATCATCTAAAGTTAAACTATTTGCAAGTAGTTGGGCTTATTAGACATGTTTGTTCCCAAAGCAGATGTTCTTTCTATGATACCAAAGAGCCAGGGGGAAGCTCTTCCTTCTGTGTTTCCACGACCACCAGGACAGTTTATCTTTTTAGGTCTGGGTTCTTACCCAGCTAGACTGGATTCATTTGTGGTAGCTGTAAAGAAGATGCCCAGCACAAACACTTCCATGAGCAAGACAAGTACCATAAATGAGTGAAGAGGTGGGAAGTTGGGATAGGAAGGGGTGATGGGGATTGTGGGAAATCTAAATCTATGGGGCACAGGAGTGAATCAACTCTAACCAATGATTCCAATGATTGCCTGGCTGGATTGCAGACTAAGTGTTCCCCAAAAGTTGTAGTATCTCCTAACTTTAAATGTTGACTCAACAGTTTTGTTAAAGAAAACATGACTTCAGGAATATTTTTAAGATCCTGTGTAGGGGGCGCCTGGGTGGCTCAGTTGGTTAAGTGACTGCCTGTGGTTCAGGTCATGATCCTAGAGACCTGGGATTGAGCCCCGCATTAGGCTCCCTGCTCTATGGGAAGCCTGCTTCTCCCTCTCTAACTCCCCCTGCTTGTGTTCCCTGCCTAGCTGTGTTTCTGTCAAATAAATAAATAAAATCTTAAAAAAAAAAAAAAGATTCTGTGTAGGATGCCTGGGTGGCTCAGTCAGTTAAGCACCTGCCTTTGGCTCAGGTCGTGATCCCAGGGTCCTGAGATTGAGTTCCACACTGGGCACCCTGCTCAGCAGAGAATCTGTTTCTCTGCCCCTCCCCTGATTGGTTCTCTCTCTCTCTCTCTCTCTCTCTCTCTCTGTTGTTCTAGTAAATAAATAAATAAAAAAAATATTTTTTAAAAAAAGTCCTGTGTAGGTTAACGAGAACACGACCAGAGTCACCTAAGGGCTGCTAATTTGCAGCCTCCACACTGGAGATCTTGCGTTGAGTTCTTTAGATTTATGTGTGTCATCACAGGTCTCCAAAAATTGATCCAAATACTATAGAGGAGTCAGGAGAGTGGCAGGTTAACCTGTGTTTGGTTTAGCCACTTTGGACTCCAAAGGCCTACAGATCTGTAGGCTACTCCTGTTGAGAATCAGGCAAAAACTAAAAAGCCAAGGCCTCTGGACATAAATGGACATGAAAGGAGCACACAGTCAGCCATGTGTGGGTGGCTATGAGAGCATTAGTCAGTGGATGACATGTGGGGGTGGAAGGCAAGCATGTGTGTGAGGTTGGGGTAGAGGACTATAAACAGAAAGAAAAAATGGGAGAATGACAGCCAATGTTAGGAAGAAAGGGAGGAAAAAGACAAAGAAGCCACTTGTAATTCTACCCAGTGCATTTGTGGACATGTTCTATCTGCCAAATGTTTCCCCTAATATGTGCAGGGACAAGCAAGTGTTAATACTCACTAGGCTAGAGATGGGCAATTTTATGATCAAGGTAGATATTGAGTAACTTCTTCTGGCTACTGCTTTCACCAGAATCTTTCCTTTCTAACAAGTTTTAAATTGTTCCCTATTATCTTTGTGCCAATTCCTCTGAAATGTCATAGCTTGGTTTGAGCATCTAAGAATCCCAACTGAATAAATAAAAGAGAGCTAAGTAAAAATGATGGTTGTAATTAAGTATATGATTCCAAGACATTCCTGTCTTCCCTATCAGTAGATTAAGGTCTGTGGTGAAGGAACCAGAACCACTCAGTTAATGTTGGCAAACATTTAATAGGTGAGTAAATTCACAAAATTGAGTGCACTGGCAGCTGTCCCATGCTGCAGCAGTGAGGACAGAAGTGTGGACACAGCAGGCAAAGTCTAGTGGCATCTATCACAGCCTGAGAGGGCCTCTGCCTCCAGAGCTGCCTGATTTTGTGACCTCATTCTTGACCCAACTTGCTCCTTTAGGAGGCCAGCAGAAGTTGAATGCATATTCTGAAACCTCTTTTTTCCACTTTGTGAGAAAAAAATTATATAATTTGAGGTGATGCTCGTATGATGGATGTGCAGTTTTCACATCATAAAACGCAGGTGCTAAGTGAGCCTGATGTGTGCAACACTCCTACGCAGAAACCATCTGTGAGAGAGCTCCAGAGTCAGCGACCCATGTACATTTCACATTTTTAGAGGGCAGGAAGGGAGGCAGAGATGATCTTGGATGCACAGGGTAGTGGGCTAGCCTCATGGATTCCATTTCATGGAGGTTTCAAATTCCCGCTGATGTTCTGGAAAAGACTCCATCATTTTACCTAGTTTGGTATGGTTCTTTCCAGATTTCTCCTTTTCCCAATTCTCATCTCCATCTCTAATGAAAAATATTTCTAAAAAAATCAATCAAGGTTAAAAGTTTTCTCATTAGAAAAATAAAGGGCTTAGGGTTAGTTTTCTTGAGTCAAGAATCTTTTCAAGGATATGATGAAAACCATGGACCATTCTCCGTAACAATGCATATGTCTACAAAAACTCAAACCTTTCAAACTTCCCTAGGGCAGTGGTTCTTAACTTCCCTGTCCACTAGAATCACCTGGAGAACTTTAAAGACTCTGGATGCCTGGACTCCACCCTAGAACAATTAAATCAGTATAGCTCAAAGGGCCTGTGTAGAGTATAATGTTCAAAAATCTCTTCAGGTGTTTCTAATGTAGGATCAGGCCTAAACGTTGAATCCCTGGGGCACTAAGTGAACGCAATAAGAAAAAAAGTTTAGGAGTAAATAAAGCCAAGAAGCATGATGCCTCTAAAGTATCTAACTAGAAGGATATACTATAGGAGATACAAAAGATGAAGAGGAAAGAAGACAAGATGCAAATGACTTGCTCCTTATTGCTAATTCCAGATTATTCTTGCTTCTTCCGTCCTAAAAACAAAACACCTGCATTGAATTGCATGCCAAAAGGCCCATACCACCAGCTAGTTTCTTTGTTTCTGTCTTTATGCAATGCCCCCACCTAACAACAAATCCCAGGTGCCTTTCCCTCTTTCCTTGAAATTTTAACTCTAAGTGAATTGTCACTTCCTTCCTTCAACATTGCTCCTGACAATTCTTGGTGATTTAAACATTCATATAAATAATCCTTCTGATATTCTCACCTGTCAGTTCCTTGACTCATCTCTCTCAAAGATCTTGCCTATACCTTTCCTCTGCCACTCACTTCTATGGTCATATCCCACTAGACCTTGTTGTTATCAATCCCCTTAATCCCTTTATAACCTCAGTTCCAAGCATCCCACCCTCTGATCACCCTCTCCTGCCTTTCCAGCTTATACTTTCTAGTGCCCCAACTCCAATTACCTCCTGCAACTTATCGATCTTACTAACCTTGGATTGTCCTCTATTCCATCTTCATGTCGCCACTTGCCTCTTCTCCATCATCGTTATCATCTCCTTACTCCCTTATCTTCACACGGCAAAAGTACAACCATGGTTACATCCACCTCTACACCTACTCTGGGCTCACATGTACACAGCTGATCTTGGCTGCAGAAGAACATGCATCCATATCTAGTGATCTCACTAAAAATGCATGGCCATCAACCTTAAGTGGACCACAGAGCCACCAAATAATCTCACAAAATTCCCTAGCTTATCCATTTTCTTCCATTCCCATATGATTGTTTCATATCTTTTCCTCTCTTCCAGTACCTCCTTCCCCATCTGCATTCTCAGCTAATGACCTTATTTCTATTTTCTCTGAGGAAATACAAGCAATCAGAAAAGAACTTCTTCATGCTCTTACCTACCTAGCCATATCTGTCTCCATATACTTAGCCTTCCCTCCTGTTACACTGAAGAAACAGTTTGTATTCCTGGCTAATGGCAAGCCCTCTACTTATGCGCCAGATCCCATCTTCAGTTAATCACTCAAGGACATCACTGTAGCACTTTCCCCCACCTCCCCAACCATCAATTTTCTCATTTCTAATAGATAATTCCCATGAGCATAGAAACAGGCTATTTTCCCCATCTTAAAAATAGCTTTGGGACACTTAGGTGGCACAGTCCATGGAGAATCTGACTCCTGGTTTCAGTTTGGGTCATGATCTCAGGGTTGTGAGATTGAGTCCTATGTCAGGCTCTGTGCTCAGTGTGGAGTCTTCTTGGGATTCTCTTCTCTCTGTCCCTCTCACTTGTGCTCTCTCTCAAATAAATAAATAAATCTGAAAACAAAAACAGAAACAAAAACAAAAAACAGTTTGAATGTTCACCCCTCTCTCCCTATGATTTCATTTCCCTGCTCTTCTTTATAGCAAAACTCTTTGAAATAACGGTATCTTTTTTTCTCTCCTCTCATTCTCTCTTAAACCCCCTTTTTGGGGCCCCTGGGAGGCTCAGTGGGTTAAAGCCTCTGCCTTCGGCTCAGGTCATGATCTCAGGGTCCTGGGATTGAGGCCCGCATTGGGCTCTCTGCTCAGCAGGGAGCCTGCTTCCTCCTCTCTCTCTGCCTGCCTCTCTGCCTACTTGTGATCTCTGTCAAATATATAAATATTTTAAAAAACCACCCATTTTTGCTCTTATTAACTCACAGAAATACCCCTTTTCAAGTTCACTAACAACTTCCCCCACTGCTATCACCAAGTCAGTTTGCAGCCTACAGTCCACTTCATCTACCAACATTTCATCGGATCAATCACTCAATCTTTCTTCATTTGGCTTCCACTCTCTGGGTTTTTCTCCTTCATCAGTGTGCATTCTTCCTCAGTTTCCTTTGCTGATTGCTCCTCAGCACCCCAAACTTTAAGGCCTCAGGCTTCTCATACTTCTTTTCTCCATCTATACTAACACCCTTGGTGACTTCAATCGGCTTCTCACCTTAAACACCACATGCATGCTGATCACTCCAAATTTATATTTCCAGACCTGAACTCTCTCTCAAACTCCAGACTTGCAAATCTAACTACTTATTTGACATCTCTACTGGCTATTCCTTCTTCCTGGGATGTTCTTCCAGCAGATATTCCATGGCTTACTTCCTCATTTCTTCATTCCTAGGCCTTCTTTGTGTACACTATGAAAAACAGCACCTACTCCCAAACTCCACTCTCCCTATATTCCCCTACTGTTTCTCTCTTAAGCAATTATCAGTGTCTGACATACCTTACATTTTGTGTTACTATCTGTTCATTATCTGTTTCTGTCCACCAGAATATAATCTTGAGTTCCAGCATTCTTGGTCTATTTGCCTGGCACAAAATATGTACTCAAATATTCGTTGATTGAATGAATGGTCCTAAACTCTAGATTTGGAAAATCAGTGGGAGAAAAGGGGAAATATTCCTACTTACATGCTAGATTACTAACAAAGAAATCTTTAAGGGTATTTTATATTACCTTCCCATTAACCTCTGAGTGATGGCAGCTGAAGTTAGCCTGTTGGAACTCAATAAGTGGAAAACCTAAGTGGGGAAAGCTTGTTTTTTTCAGTTGCTTTCCTTGGGAAAGATGTATGTGTTCTTTGCTGGGGAGTTAGGCCAGAGTTCTCAGAGTGGATCCTGGAGTGCTTGTCTCATGCTATGCTCCATGAGGAAGAGGCAAGTATGTAAAGCTGAGGGCCTATAGGGTTAACTCTCTTCTTTATGCACTCAGCCAATCCATTCCTCTTACTTTTGTGAGAAAAATACTAAGATTTGAGTACTTAAGGGGGGAAAAAATAAAAAAGGAACAAGGGAAAAAAGACCAGGTAGTATTGGAGTACTGATCAAAAGAGAAACACCTATCAGGTTGCATGGTTAAAAGAATGACTTATAAATCTAGAGTTTGTTTTTTTTGTGTTTTATTTTTCTCGACATTATTAGAATTATAGATTTTGGTTACCACCTGGGGACCTTGTTGGTGGTAACCAACAATTGTGGTTACCAACAATGGTTGGAGCAGTGAGACAGGTGAGGGTAAATCACATCATTTGGGGCTGACTCTTAGTTTAGATGACCTTTTGTTACAGGGAATATTAAAGATAGACTTGGAAGGAGAAAGGAATCTTAGTCACATACATCCTACAGAGTGTGGGAAAGGGGAAGGACTCTGCTACTAACTGCTGTGATAAGGAAGGATGAATTTATTGATGGAGTACATTTATATATGAAACTTTCAAGTGTTTTTTTTTTTTTAAAGATTTTATTCATTTATTTGACAGAGAGAAACATAGCTAGAGAGGGAACACAAGTAGGGAGAGTGAGAGAAGGAGAAGCAGGCTTCCTGTGGATCAGGAAACCCAATACGAAGCTTGATCCCAGGACTCCAGGATCATGACCTAAGCCGAAGGCAGACGCTTAACGACTGAGCCACCCAGGTGCCCCTCACTGTTTTTCTACAATTGTGCTGGAAATCTCCTCTTGTTCCTACACACTCTACCTCCTGAGTCATTTCCTAGCCACCTGTTGTTACAATGTGTGTGTGGTGTGGTAGTGGCAGGAGGGGTAGAGAACACACAAGGTAAAGAACCTGGGAACTGTCCCAATTTATCATACCCTGGGCAGCACAGTCACCATATTTAAGAGCAGATGTGGCAAAGAATTGTAAGGTCTACAGAAGAACAGGGAACAAAATTGTGATATTGATGGAAACTAGGTCCTATGAGGAAAATAGTAAACTGGTTTGGCTAATAAGAGGAGAGCAGACCACACGGTGTCTTCAAATATGTAGAGGTTTTCTTAAGGGTCTGAGCCCTTGTGTTGCTATGACAGACTTTGGAGATGTAAACTAAATTAGGAGGTATATCTGACAATTTCAAGAGTATTTTTACAGATCCTAAAGAGAAGTTCCAAATGAGAATTCTAACAGCCAATTTATATTCTGGATGACTTGCAGGTTTTGACAACTAGGATTTTATGAGCCACTTTGAACCAGCTTTTTGATGGGTACTATCTGTCCTCTCTAAGTTGGCTTCTATGCAGCCAGGACACCTTATTGTTATGAAAAGCGTATGACTTACCTGCATAATTCAGTGCTTCAGTTTCACCTTTGTAGGGGTAAGTTCACCCTCCCTTTTTAATTTTTATCTGCTTTGGAAGGATTTTTCTAACTGATTTCTAAAAGAACACATTAGAGGAAGTTCATGAAGAGAACGTGATCAAGATTCTGCTCAATCTTTCACACTCAAGTATCTGTTAGCTTTCATTCTGTTCATTGTCTAAAGTGCACACTGTGCCTTTAGGAGGCCTCTATAAAACAATATTTAGGGTACAGGAGAGTCTTTAAGCTGCACTGGTTGGTGGCAATTATATCTTTGAGATGACCAATGCTCTGAAGATCCTGACAAAGCCATTCAGGGAAGTGGAAAACAAAACAATCCTTCAGACATGATTTTATCATTTAATTAGAAAACAGCAACTTATTTTTGGATTTTGTAATGCTATCCAAGACATTTCTTTTGAATAAAGCAAGAAACAACTATATATATAAAATAAGCATATTTTATATATTATATATATATGCCTATTAAAACAATGAAGCTGCTGCTAGATACATTTATAAGCTAGAAATCTTTCAAAAGTAATATTTACTCTATGTCATAGTTTGTAGCTGTGGGCCCAGTTTTTCATGCCTCCCTCTCTCCATATCCTTCGGTGGTACCCTTCCAGGCTGACTCTGGGCTTGGGCATGTGACTTGTTCTTTCTAATGAGATAGTAGTAAACTTGACCCAAGCAAAGACTTGAAAAAAAGGCTTGTTATTTCCACTTTCTTTTTTGGACCCCTACTGCCACCATTGAAATATGCCTAGGCTGGAGAGACATGGGAGCCATGTAAGGAGAACTTGGCGTCCAGCCCAAGGCCAATCTGCTACTGACTACAAACACACGAGTGAGCCCAGCCAAGCTTACTTAAGTCTATCCCAGATCACAGAGCTATTAAGCTATCCCCACAATTTAAGAGAAATAATAAAAGGTCATTTTTTTTTTAGCCACTATGTTTTGGGGTTGTTGGTTATACAGCAATGGCTAACTAATACATTATGGTTCTTAGGTGCTTCAGGGATTCATCTGCTTGAGGGATTATTCTTAAGAATCTCTAGAGGCTGTTTTTGGGAGAATGAAGAGGTGTTGGTCCAAACACCAATTATTTGGTGTAGGCAAAACTGCTTGCTACTTGACTTTCCCCTAGAAAGATAGCCAGTATCTAAAGGAGTATTGCAATAGTATTAGGTGGTAGAGGGCAGTAGCTTTGTCAAGGCCTACAAAATGAATGTCCTTCTTCACTGTAGATAAATAATCCAGAAGGTATTTAATTGACTGAGTGGAAAATGTAGATAAAATATTGAGTATTAATGAGATTACTGATGCAAGAACTCTGGTAGGCAAAAGATGGGATTAGCTGCCCTTGGTTTTCTTGAGATATGGAATCACAAGGTCATCATTGTCATCATCAACATGGCTAATCATTACTGAATAGTTACTCCAGATATTGTACTGAGTGCTTTGTATACCAATCACATTTAATTCTCATAATAACTCTATAACTAGTTCCTAGTTACTATCATCTCTGTTTTACAAATAAAGAAACTGAGGATCAGAGAGATGAAGTTACTCTTAAATCATACAGCCAGAATTCAAACTCAAGTAGTCTGACTCCAAAGCCCATGATCTTGACCTCCCTACTATATAACCAAAATGCATATATTTTTAGGGGGAGAAAAAGGAATCTAGTCCAATTCCCTCATTTGGCAGATGAACAACTGAGACCAGAGTCGTTAGTATCCAGATTCTGTGTCTAACGTAGATTGAAGGAACTCTCCCAAATCACCCAAAACTGGACAAAACCCAAACTCTTTTTGTAAGGTTGCACCTAAGACTAGATTCCATATATATATATACTTTTTGTGTACTGCAAAATGGTGCCCAGCTAGGGGCTGAAATCCAGAATGCACTTCTCTCAGCCAGGACATAGGTCTTCTAAGAGGAAGGGGCACTTTTAAAATAATTATTTTGCACAGAGAGGGAGCTGTTTTGTTTTTTTCTTTTCATTTTCACAAAAATACTGTCACAACATTTGCCAGTTGTGCACAGTAAAACACAGTTAAAGACCATTCCATTTTTTTCACACACAGAAAAAATAAAGTGTGACTAGTTGCTGTTTAATAAATAAACGTTGAATGAATTTTAAATGAACAAAGATGTCTTCATTGTGCATGGACACAGTGGGACCAAGGCACATGGAACATTCAAATTTGTCACTGGAGACCTAAGCTATGGCACCAAATCATTCTTGAGAAATGACTGATACAATCTAATTTTCCAACCTTAAAAATTAAAAAAATAGTATATATACTGCTTTTTTTGAGCCATCACCTTATTTCTGTAAATGGGGCTTTCATGAATTTCAAACTCAAAGTTTAGGACCATGTTTATTCCTCACTGAATGTATTCCCCAGCAACCCTTTTTTCTAGAACAAAGGAAACCAATTGCTCTTGCAAGCTAGGTGGCTTCTGTTACAAATTTTAATGCTTCACCAGAAACTGAGGCAAGCCAATTCCCTCCTCCATTCTCACATCCTCCCCCACTATGGCTCACACCTCTGCTGACTGCAGCAATCTGAACTGAGTGCTCGCGAAGGCCACTCCTCTCCCTTTGCCTCTAATAACCCAATCTAACAATTGTGGTGAGTAATTTCCTTACCGCTTCTGTTGTTAACAAATGCTAATAATGCTGCACGATATAGATCGAGCACGGCTACTGAAAAAGAAACTACATAAATTATTTTTAAAAGTTATCATCAAAAGAAATGCTTTTCTGAAGGAAATTTTTTTTAACGGCTCAAGGCATTTGCCTACCTTTCTGTTCAAGTGACCGCCTGTACGTTAATTAACAAGTGCTTCTCTTTCATGAGTGGAAACTATCTTATCTAGGGTACACCTGCAGGCTTTTTCGGGTGGCTAGAACTGCAGGGAAGTCACTGTTTTCTAGAACCTGAGTTATTTGGTTTCGTGATGCTTAGGTTAATAGACTAAAGTTGTGCTCTCTCATTTGGGTGCCTGCTAAGTCTCATTCTATTTGTAAGACTCAGGGTTGAGCAGGTGATTGGTATCCAATTACATTACTTATACATTCCAATAATCAGTTAATGAATTAGGTCTTTCAATCATTCAATCAATCATTAATGTATACAGGCAGCAGATATTTATTAAGTGCCTTTCTGTGCCCTGCATTGTGCCAGACCTGGAAAGAAAGCAGCAAGCAAGGCAGTCATAGGGAGTCTTTACACCGTAGCAAGTGGCAGTTATCTGAGGTGCTGCCTAAGAACAGAAAAATAAAGACGACCAAGGAATTTAACCCAACATCATCGAGATGAATTTAATGCTAAACCTAATGAAGGAATCTCACCAGCATGTTAAGTGTCTGAAATTCTTATTCCATAATAATTCACCCAACTAATTTTTATCAGATTAATCCAGATGTAACTAATATTGTCATGACTTCTGTATCTTACCAATACCTTAATGTGTGTTTTACTAGCCTGTCCCCAAATTCATTTAAGTCTAGATTATTTTTACTGAAGATTCATAGTATGATGCGAGGCACTTGCTCATGGTTTTAATTCCTATGAAAAGCTCAAAGACAAAAGACATTTTGTGAGCAAAGATAATACTTCTAACTCTTGCTAATCATCTTAAAATCATGACATGGGTCACCAGCAGTAAATGTGAACAGAAATTATGGAAAAAAAAAAAAAACCTTAGTGAGACTGAAACACAAACCTCGAGCGCACATTTGTCTGATCGTATTTGTTGTCATTTTCACACATAAAGGCCAGCATGCTTTCATTTTCTCAAGCACGTGTGTCATTAAGGTTTGCGTGTATCTTCACAAAGCAGTGACCTGATAGCATCTCAAGAAATACCAAATACACACAGGCTCCATAAGTGTTTTCTGATGATGTAATGCTTCCTATTTATTGTTTTAAGTAGCAACTTATTTTATCTTTCAGGTTAGTACATGTTTATGGTAAATGCTGAATAATGAGTTCAAGACTCCTCAACTTAGAGATGAAAAACAAATTCCTTGAAAGCAGTTTTGTCACTTTGCCTCCTAATTTTCAGAATGTTATTTAATCTGCCAGTGACTAAGCTGTAGGAAAAATCTTTTCTGTTGTTATGTAAAGGAAAATGTGGGTGGAGGGAATAAGGTCTGGTCTAAATCCACCTCACGATTTGGACTGTCAGAGATAAAGGAAAAAGGAAATCTCTGCTTTCCCCGGGTAGGGATGTGAGGTTGCTCAGAATTCCACTTTTGGGGAAGTCCACCATCAAGGTGATGTAAATTCTGAAGTAGCAAATTGACTCAGCATGTTCCTAAGCCACAGGCCTCCTAGGTGACGTATGCTAAATTCACGTCATTTGCCCATTTGCTCTCACTAGGTGACAGGGAAACCGTGTGTTTTCCCCACCTCATACACACACAAACGGAAGTATACTGAGCTCCCCTGTGGGTCTTGTTCTTATTCATCTTTCTAACAATTAAGACATTCTGTACCTGATCAGAACGATTCATTTTAATTCTTTTCACCTTTACTCAAGTGAGCTTATAATGAACAATTATAGATGATCCTCCTTTGCTTAAAGACTTTTCCTATTTCTTGAGTAGTCAGGAAAATTGTTTTACATCTTGTAAATCTGTTCAGAAATAACTGAGATTGTCAAAGCTCTAACCACAATATTCCCTAATGCCTATTTCGGAAATAAATTCAACATCAGATGTGGCAGCCACCACTATAACATTTTAAAAGTATGATCCATGAAAAAGTGGTTTTTGTTGTTTTGGTTTTTGACCCCTGAAGAAAGTCAGGGAAGTAACTTTTTTTTTTTTTTTTTTTTAAAGATTTTATTTATTTGACAGAGAGAAACACAGCGAGAGAGGGAACACAAGCAGGGGGAGTGAGAGAGGAAGAAGCAGGCTTCCCGCCGAGCAGGGAGCCCCACCTGGGACTCGATCCTGGCTGTCCAGGATCATGACCTGAGCCGAAGGCAGTTGCCTAACCAACTGAACCACCCAGGCGCCCCAGGGAACTAATTTTTAACGGGTCCGTGCTATGTGCAAGGATCAGTTTGTTTTTGTTTTTTGTTATTGTTGTTGTTTTTAAAGATTTTATTTATTTGAGACAGAGAAAGCAGGTCAGAGGAAGAAGCAGACTCCCTGCTGAGCAGGGAGCCCAATGTCAGACTCCATCCCAGGACTCCAGGATCATGACCTGAGCCAAAGGCAGTCGCTAAACTGACTGAGCAACCCAAGTGCCTCAAGGGTCAGTTTTAATGGACTTAACATATACCCTTTCAAGGCAAAAACTTCCTTGTCATTTTTCTCATTAAAAGACTAATGCTTTTTACTGTGAATAAGAAAATTAGTGATAGAGGGCAGAGTTTATAGAAATACAGAGAATTGTGACTCGTAGGCTTCCTTTTCCCTGCAGGTTATGGAGTTTCTTATGATGCCACTGGTTCCTATGTCAAATTATTCCCAGCAATAATACGAATATCCTGGGCCTCTTGCCACATTGCCAATGTGTTTGAATAGTAGACACACATTAACCCTTACAAGTGACCTTGGACATTTCCTGAAGTCTTTTTCAGTTCTCTCATCTCTAAAATGAATAAAAATAATGAGTACCTCACAAAGGTGAGGATTAGGTGGTTTATTGACTTCACATAAGTTGCCATTGATTCTAAGAGGTAGCTTGGTTTAGGATACATTAACATATGAATACACTGTCCGAGAATGTAAAAGGTAGACTATGTACACAACCAAGAATAATGCCTGGCACAGAATACCAACCTGATAAATGTTAACTGTCATGATCTATTTGCAACCCCTGGCCCATGGTGAAAAAGTGGGCTTGCCATACCCTCTGTGGGCCATGGTGTGGCTTCCTCACCTAAGGCAGAACACCTGGGCATGGGCAGGAGGCACCACTCCCCTGGGCTCGGTATATAGGGGGCTCAATCTGTCACTTTAAAACTTTTTTTTTTTCTCCTAGAGGATAAACCTTTTTTTCTAAACTAAATCCTATACGGGACCCCATGTGTAAAATAGATAAAAGAGGATTTTCTCTGACGAAAACAGAAGTGGAGGAGCATAAAATGCTGTCCCCTTCACCTACAGGGCAGCCTTTCCGATGAGCCCTATAAGGGCAGTGATATCACTTTGTTAAAATGAGGGGCACCTGGGTGACTCAGTCGTTAAGCATCTGCCTTCCGCTCAGGTCATGATCCCAGGGTTCTGGATCAAGCCCCATGTCTGGCTGTCTGCTTGGCAGGAAGCCTGCTTCTCCCTCTCTCACTCCCCCAGCTTGTGTTCCCTTTCCTTTTGTGTTTCTCTCTGTCAAATAAGTAAATAAAATCTTTTAAAAAAATAATAAGATAATGAGTTTCCTAAAACTTCTATAGGTGTTTGTTAGTTAATTACTCCAAACCTTGTCACATTTTACCTTACTGAAATGTCACCTTGTGGCACATATTAGTGCCTGCTTTGTGTACTAGATATGTACACAGAACACACTTCCAATGTACTTTTCTCACCTTCCTCTAGTTTGGTCTCAAAAGTCCCTTAATTTGTCGCATGTGTCTGAGACCGTCCTTCCATCTCAGCCAAGTCACCTCATGATCCCCCCGACAGATTTAGTTTAATGCTCTCAGAGGACACAACGTGAAAGATGTTGGGCTTTTATTTCACATTTAGCTTTTAGTTATCAAGGACTTTTTAATCTGATGTCTTTTTCTTAAAATCATCCTTGAGCTCTGTCTCAGGAAGCCTCCACCCAATAATAAATGGAATTTAATAAACTATTATTGTATACCAATTATGATATGCAATATTATATGGGAAATATAAACCTAACAAACATCTTTCTCTTCCTGGACTGTCTGCATAAAATTTAGAAATACTCACATAAAGGTGTTTTCTCCCAGATGGTACCTTCTGGATGTGTGTATGTGTGTCTCAGGTCTAGGGTGTGTTAATGTGCAAAGTAGGAACTAACAGTGTGGAGGTTTCCCCAGAGGTCCATGACGGTGGCAGCTCAGAGAACTTTGAACACAGGAAAAAATTAACATAGGTAAGAGAGTTTTTTTCTAAAATAAAATAGCTCCTTAGAGATTCAAAAAGAAAACAGGATATTCCCAAATTATCTTTTTCTCAGATATTAAGCAGATATTGCCTTTTTACAGCTTTCACTGACTTGTGCTTTCACAGATCAGGAAAAGGCAAAGAGTGTTGCTTTCCTGTTAAAGTATCATTGACTCATGAGAGAGAATGAAAAAAAAAAAAAACAACAAAGATCAAATATGGAAGTCATAAAAAAAAAATATTTCTTTGCTCCTAAAAGAGACTATAGCACTCAAGTCATTTCACTTTAAATGGATACTTAGAAACAAAAAAACTTTAATAAAACAGTTATAATTAAAATATATGTTGGTTTCATGGTATGAGGATTGAACAAGAAACAAACTGAGATGAAAGCAAACAAAGCAGGGGAAAGAGAAGAAATCTGCAGTGAGAAACAAAAGAGAAAGGAAGAATAGAGAGATCCAGAGAGAAGGTGAGGGAGCGTCAAAAAGAGAGGGAGGCAGACACTCAGAACTTTCCTGAACTCTATGGATTATTTGGGTTATGGTCATCTGGGGGTCATCATTCTCAATGATTGCCATTGATCTTCCTCAACTGCCTTAATTCTTACATTTCTAAGGTCTCCATTCTAAATGATGATCTGAGTACCAATTCCATTAAAAATTATTCTTTAGACACAGTAGCAAAAATCAGAGCAGTGGTTCTGAAAGCTGGGTAAAAATCAACTCAAGGGGGGTGCCTGGGTGGCTCAGTTGGTTAAGCGACTGCCTTCGGCTCAGGTCATGATCCTGGAGACCCGGGATCGAGCCCCACATCGGGCTCCCTGCTCGGCGGGAGGCCTGCTTCTCCCTCTCTCACTCCCCCTGCTTGTGTTCCCTCTCTGGCTGTGTTTCTCTCTGTCAAATAAATAAAATCTTTAAAAAAAAAAAAATCAACTCAAGGGCCAGAGAGTCCCACAACCTTGTCATGCCATTAAAGTCTCCAGCTGATACACATACAGATGGCAGAAGTAAAAGGACTTTTGCCAAATGGGCTGACATGACCTGTGTTGACTTACTTGTGGACATCCACAAACACTGAATTATCTTCATATCATGAAGATTTAATTTTAGTTAACTGTTTTGTTTTTGTTACTTTTGTTCTGTACTGATTTCCCCCTTGGTGTCTCTTTTAAAGTTCTGGGGGCTAATTGGAGCAGAAGGTGAGTGTTCTAATGTTCTCATTACTATGAAAAGGCTCAAATAATAATAATTGATAAAATAGATATAAATAACTTAATTATATTTTTGGCCATTAAATTGTCAAGAGAGCTGATTTTATGATTGATTTTTATCTATGCTATTCAAGACCCAAATGGCTGTAGGAGTTTATTCATTTTTTCCTTTCTTCTTTTATGGATATAAAGCATCAGGAAATTATTGTCAAGTCTTACCATTGGACCAGGTTGTCACTGGTTAAATAAATCAAAGAGAGGCGATTGGATATTCCAACCCAGATTGGAAGCTAATTATTTAATTAACCCAGACAAGATACACATTTATATTCTGGATACCACCATGAATAATTTTGCAAAAGGACTCCTTACCCCAGCTTACCCCGAAATCCATGTATCAGACGCATCATCTTTGGGGTCCAGTCCTTTCATGGAGTATCATGAACTGCATAAACTGTTCTATTCTAACCCAATGATATTGGCAATGGAGGCAATTTCCAGTTGCAGAGAGAAGTGGTCAGGCTCTACAGGCAGATCACCCAATCATTTAGTGTTTTATTTTTTTGTACCTTGGTTTCCTTGTCTGGAAGGAGGGATAATCAGACTACTTCTCACATTGTTGCTTTAAATGAGATCATGTCTGTAAAGCATTTAGCTATATGAGTGTTTGTTCCTTTTTTTCTTTCTTTCTTTTTAAAGATTTTATTTCTATTTAGTTATTTGAGAGAGAGAGAGAGAGAGAAGGAGTGTTTGTGTGGGGGCGGGGGAGGGGGAGCGGAAGGAAAGGGCCAGGCAGATTCCATGCTGAGCAAAGTCCAGTGTGGCCAGATCTCATGACCCCGCAATCATGACCTGAGCTGAAATCAAGAGTCAGACCAACCGAATCAAGAGCTTAACCAACTCAGCCACCCAGGCACCCCTATAAGTGTTTGTTCTAAAAAATATTAATATATTTTTTTAAATTGTTCCAAGGTCTTTTACTAGCAGGGGTAGCCCTGCCCCCTTAATCAGCCACAGAAGAGTCTCTTAGGTGTGACTCTTTCTCAATTTAAAGGCTGATTTCTTTGAGACTTTGAGCCCTCAGCCTTTGCGCAAATCTCAGAGTCTGTTTTCCTGTCCTCCATTTTGTTAATCAGTCACTCTCATTTGTGCACATGGTACATGGAAAATCAACAAAGAATTGAAGTACTAAAACTAAAATGGCAATGAAGAATACTGATTTTTGATGGCTCAGATGTCATTTCGGGATTCTTCAGTACTTGTCCTCCTGAGTGTAGTTTAAGATTGGATTTATATGTATAAAATAATTACATATTATGTCCAATCTTTGTTCTTTATTGAAATTCAATTAGCCAACTTATAGTACAATATTAGTTTCAGATGTAGTGTTCAATAATTTATCATTTGTGTATAATACCCAGTGCTCATCACATCATGTGCCTTCCTTAATGCCCACCACCCGGTTACCCCATCCCCCCCACCCGCCTCCCCTCCACCAACCCTGTTTGTTTCCTATAACTAAGAGTCTCTCATGGCTTTTATCCCTCTCTGATGACTTCTTATTCAGTTTTCTCTCCTTTCCTCTACAGTCCTCTGCCCTGTTTCTTATATTTCACATGTGATTGAAACCATAATTGTCTTTCTCTGATTGACTTATCTTGCTCAGCATAATACCCTCCAGTCCCATCCACACTGATGTATATGCTAAGTATTCATCCTTTCTGATGGCTGAGTAATATTCCATTGTATACATACCATATCTTCTTTACAATCCTAACATTTGTATGGAAACAGAAAATACTTCGAGTGGCCAGAGGAATGTTGAAAAAGAAAACCAAAGGTGATGGCATCACAATTCCAGACTTCAAGCACTACTACAAAGCTGTAATCACCAAGACAGTATGGTACTAGCATAAAAATAGACACATAGATCAATGGAACAGAATAGAGAACCCACAAATGGGCCCTCAACTCTATGGTCAACTAATCTTTGACAAAGCAGAAAAGAATATCCAATGAAGAAAAGGAGAGTGTCTTCAATAAATGGTGCTGGGAAAATTGGATAGCCACATGGAGAATGAAACTGGACCATTTTCTTATGTGATATAAAAGATAAACTCAAAATGGATAAAATACCTACTATGAGATAGGAATCCATCAAAATCCTAGAGGAGAACACAGGCAGTAACCTCTTTGACCTTGGCCACAGCAACTTCTTGCTAGATGTGTCTCCAAAGGCAAGGGAAACAAAAGCAAAAATGAACTATTGGGACTTCATCAAGATAAAAATATCCTGTACAGCAAAGGAAATAATCAACAAAACTAAAAGGCAACCTACCAAATGGGAAAAGATATTTGCAAATGACATATCAGATAAAGGGTCCAATCTTTGTTCTAAAACAGTGGTGTTCAGGAAGCCCATGAATCCATCAATTCATGGAGCATCATCTATAAATTGACTAAATCATCTTCAACTATATATGTATTATTTTTCAAAAAAATATATAGCTAGTCTTATGATGAATTAAATGCAAGTTCATTTGAAAGTCCTCCTGAATCTACAGTGACACCCCTGGCATTAGAATTACTTAAGCAAGAACATAATAATTAAAAAAAAAAAAACTACTCAAGCGAGATGAACACTAAAGTCATTACTACCACTTACTATTACAGAAAGTAAGACTTTTTGATATTAAGCAGGAATTCATGACATAAAACACGAGATTCTCATCTATAATAACATAAAAACTCCAAATTTCTATATGGCAAAGATGCCATAAAGGAAATAATATCAATATGTTTAACATATCTTTATATGATATGGAAATATATATAAAATATATATATATATATATATATATATATATATGAAAAGAGCCTTACAAGTGAGTGGGAAACAACCCAATAGATGGCAAAGAATATGAACAAGGCTGTTTACAGAAAAGAAATAAACTGATAATAAAGATATGAAAATGAGCTAAAGTTAACTATTGATCAAGGAAAAAACCCAATGAGAAGATATGATGTTTTTGCCTAAGCATATTGGCAAATACTTAAGATATTCATAACATAAAGTGTTTGAGAGTGGAGGAGCAAAGGAGATTCTGTTGTTGGTGAAGGTGTAAATATGTAGATATGACATGCTGAAGGGCAATTTGGCAGTTTCTATCAAATTGTTAAAAGGATATAGTCTTCCTACTTGGGAAATGAAATGTAGTATATGTATCTTAAGGGGTATATTTCACATATGTTTAAAGATATAGATGTTTAAGAGTGTCATTGCACATTGTAGGCGATACAGATTGGAAACAATATAAATATTTATCAATGGGGTATGAATGGATAAATCATGATATATAGCCATACAATGAAATATATTTCATTCAATGAAATATTAATTCAGCTATTTAAATGAGCTAGCCCTGTATATGAATACTGTATGGATTGTTGTTCCTGACATACTGTCAAGTAAAAACAAAGGTTGTAGAATATGCATAGTAAGATTAAATCTGTATTAAAAACATGTTTTTCTATGTCTGCATCTCTATATTCTCTTTATTTACATATACCTCTTCTCCATATATAATTCTATTTTATAAATCTCTGTATATCTATTCTTTGATATTCTATGCACATAGGGAAGGAGTCTAGAATGATATAGTAAACTTTCAAGAGGATCTCAGGAGTGAAAATTAGGGAAGAAAAGGGAATAATTTTATATTTTGCTTTTTAGTTCATACAATTATATATATATATCATACAATTATACATATATATATATATCATACAATTATATATATAATTGTTTTATGACAGATGTATTACTTTTATAAATAAAAGATGAAAAGTAGTGGGATGCCTGTGTGGCCCAGTTAGTTGAGCATCTGACTCTTGACTTTTTCAGCTCAGGTCATGAGATCAAGCCTTGTATTGGGTTCTAGCTCAGCAGAGAGTCTGCTTTAGATTCGTCTTCCCTCTCCCTCTGTGCTCCTGACCCCTACTGGCACTTTCTCTCTCACTTTCTCTCTCCAATCAAACAATCTGTCTCAAAAAAAGATGAAAACTTAAAAAAAAAAGATGAAAACTAGTAATATTCCAAAAATGAGCCTTATTCCTAGAAACAGAATAACTGTCAAAAATGAGACCTGTATTCAGTCATTCAATCTGCAGCCTCCTCTCTATGAGATCCTGCTGTTGCCCCTTGGGAGGAAGATGGGGGAGGTCCCTACTCAGGTGATTAACAAGGGCTCAGATACCCAAGAGAGACAGCAAAGACCAACATCACATTTAAAAAATTTTTATGACCATGCATTAAGGGCTGCAGGGCCAAGACAGATGTTTATAACTACTTATCACTTTAGGGAAGGAGAGAAGAGTGTTTCTTTGATCATAGACAAATATTCTAGGCAAGGCAGGTGGGGCTTGTCATATCTCCTGATGTGGGGCTGGGGTTGAATTTGGTTGATGGAATGAAGGACACCTGATCTCTATCCTCACTGATGGGTTTCATAGTTACCTGGAGACCAGCCATCTAGCTGAATACCTTTAGTGGGTGGCAATGCTACATATCATAATGACTTAATATTACTTGAAACAGTAGAGGCCTCTCTTCTCAGAGATTGCCCTGCAAAACATCTGATTCTACCCATGAGGAGACAAAGCAAGTGAAAACAAAGTATTTGACAGATGATGATCACAAGGAAGAGCTGCAAGATAGGAAAATGGGCTTGGGCTAAACAGTTTCCAGCACAGCTTTCCCCAGGCAAAACCATGAACTAGCAGCGTTCGTTTTCAGACTTCAACTCCTACTTCCTTTTACTCATCTCACCATCAGCCTGATCTTCCTTCCTTCGGTTCCCAGGCTTCCTTTGGTTCCCATGCTTCACTCCTACACTGACCAGGTAGTTTCCAAGCACAGTCCCTTAGAAAAAAAATCATTGAAATATGCCCATAATTCCCCTTTGTGGTGACTAGAGCTCCGTGCTTTCATGGTGACGGCCTGCGTCGTATTCCCGGAGAGAATGGCTGCAGCAGGACACAGCACCTCACTGCAAGGTACCAAATAAACATGGAAGCTAAGTACAAGCAGTGTGCTTGCTGCACAAGCACGCCTTCCAGCCAGACTGCTGCCCCTTAGCTTTTCCCAGATACAAGATCTAAAGCTGCCACACGGGCACACAATGGTGTATATCTGCAGAATGATTATGGATCACTCTGCCCCTCAAAAAGTCTCTGGAGCCTGGAAAATAAAAACAGCATTTTCCTGACATTTCCTTTGAGAGGAAGATGAAATGTGAGATTTTCCTCATACCACAAACATGAACACACAATTTTGCAAATGGTTTTAGGAGGCTCCTGGGCCTCTGAAATACATTGACATGGTCCCAGGGGGTCCACAGAGGCCAAGATAGACTCCCTTGTGCTGATGCGGAGGGGCCTTGGGAGGAATGGCACCAGGGTTTTAAAATGCCCAAGCTCAGTTGGGCCACGTGTAAAAATACGAAGGAGCTTGTTTTCCATTCTCTCTCCACCATCTCCCTTTTTCCTCCCTGCTCAGGAATAAATTCTCAATCTTAGTCTTATCGTTACCTGGATAGAACTAGTCTCTGTTGACGCTTAAATGTGACTTCCAGACAAAATACAGTCAGTTCTGCTATAACATGACACATACTTTCCTAAAAATCATTGTACCATACAACATTGCACAACAACCACCACAGAGCTTACGGGGAAAATGAGATTAGGGGCCCAGTACTGAAAACATGTTGTCAGAAACACTTTAAAAAGATGGTAGGAACCTAATAAAAATATAGCAGTTTTACACATGTTAAAAAGTTAAGAAATACATATATACTACTATAAATATGGCACTTTACCTAGAAAAAAGGCTGAAGTTTGTTCGCAGAGGTGACTGTTGCAGCTTGTGAGCTATCGAGAAATGGCAACAGAGGGTTTTCGAGGACGGAACCTTGCAAGCGCAGATGTGATGAGTACGGCACATCCCACACCTGACAAATGGAGGCAGCCGGAGGATGTTTGAGGCGTGTGTGCATTCTGTGCATTCCTATACAGCTCAGTTCAGCTGGACGCAGTTTCCTGCAGTCACTTAGCATCTTTGGTAGATGAAATCACACGTAGGCAAACACAGAATTCTTGTTATACTCAAATTTTTCCCTGGTATATTTAATCAATAGAATAAATTCTCATTTTCAACATAAGCACTTTAGCAGGACTGACTAAATCTAGATTATAAAAATGATTATAACTTAAAGCTATTAAGTCCGCAATGGAATGATGCTGTAAAGGTAGCAATAAGGTTATCTCGAGTCAGATAACATGTGACTTATTTAAATCTGACTTCCTTAATGCCACCCTAAATTCCGTCTTTACTAGTGATAAATTCAAGTGAAATGTAAATTTGGCTCCAACTTTGAAACATACTGTCAAGCCTGAGCAAAACCTTCTTGGTGCTAGGAAGAACTTGTAACAATATGCATCAGATTTCCTGGAATATCCTCATTATATGTTTATATCCTTATCATCCCACACCACGTGGCAGCCAGTAGTAATCTTACTTCCCTCCTCTCCACCATTCCTTGTTTCCTCTGCATGCTCCACCAAAGTCCAACAAACAAAATTCCAGACTTTATGTGTTCTCTCATTACCCCCTCTCTTTCCCACCTTTTTTCGAAGAGTAAAGACTTCTTACTTGGGCTAATATTTTTCTAATGCTACTGTAACAAATTATCACAGAATCAATGGCTTAAAACAATACAAACTTTATATTTCAGAGTTCTGGAGGTCAGAAGTCTAAAATGAGCCTTATGGGGCTAAAATCAAGGTGTTGGCTAGGCTGCACTCCTGAATGCTCCAGGAGAGAATTTATTCCTTACCTTTCTCAGCTTCCAGAGGCTGCCTGTGTTCCTTGGCTTCCTGACCCCTATCACTCTGACCTCTGCTTCTGTGCTCACATTGTAAGGACCCTCATGATTATATTGGGCACACCTGGATAATCTGGGCCACTCTCACATCTTGAGACCCTTAATTCATCACATCTGCAAAGTCTCGTGTTACTTGTGAAGGTAGCCTATTCTCAGTTTCCAGGGATCAGCCCACCGCACCAGCGGTGACATTCAAAATGCTTTACAGTGGATAGGTCACTTATGGCAGGGAGTCTGATTCTCAGAAAAGTCTTGTCATAGTCCTGAAGCAGGATCCTGGAGATCCTGGCACATAGGTTGATGGACAGTAGTGAGGGCAGGGAGGTCTCAGGGAAGGATTGGGCTACGCAGGATGGTGAGGAGGCACTCTGGGGCTTCAAGGAGTGGTTCTCTTTAAGCAATATGGAAGACTTTTGACCTTTTTTTACAACCAGCACAGCCACACCTGTGCATTTTGGCAGATCACTGACATGCTATCCTCTTCCTTATCCATAATCAACACACAAACTTTGTGAAATTTTTATTATTTGCAGCATTCATCCCTATTACCTGGACTATCTCTTTAAGCCTGACTGCAACCCTATGATTAGGTCTGTACTTAACTTTCTTTTGCATTAACATAACTGTGCTATTAATTGCTAAGGCCTGGATTTAAATTTAAGCACTTTAGAAATTGAGCTCTTAGCCACTTATTGTCTACTAGAAGACTCGCATCTCTTTAGGCAGGTAAAGAAAGCATGTACAAAGACCATGCAGAAAATGTCGAGTTGCCAAGTGGCAACCCCTAGTCCACAGTACTTCATAGGTTTACTTAGAACCCTCCCCTACAGAATTTAATGATTATAGGGAGAACCTCTTGATCGTACAGTGGGAATTCTTATGTACCCTGTAAGACCAAACATGAATAACCTTGAATATTCTATGATAAAAAAAATTATAGTCAAGCAAATCAAGTACATGCAAAGAAAACAATTACTGTAAATGACTGTGTAAAAGTTTAGAAAGTACAAACTCTATCTTGGCTAACATAACAGTCTAGCATAAAATATGGTTATAAGCATGCAATGAAATAGGTGAAAAATAAATAAATAACTAAAATCTATAATCAGGAGTTTAATTTGTAAGACCTAACTGCCTGTGGTACAAAACTACTTCTGGTTAGCGTACTATATTTAACTTTCTCAGATGGGTAGGGCAGCAGGGACAGAAGAACATCAGAGAGGAAGATGATAAAGCCACTTCTGCACTTTGAGTCTTTTGTAACATCTACCTGGTTGTGGTCAGAATACTGTTGCTCATCCACAGAGGAATTAACATCTAAAAGAAATAAGTAAAACTATCTCAAAAGAAAAAGAAAGATTTATGTGTATTTTTGATTTTGCTATTGAAAAAATTTTTGGTTTGGACAGGAATGAGTATCAGTAACCTTTATTCATTTAATTGATGCATTATATAGAAGAGATGGAGGTTTTGTTTTGTTTTCTTTTGTTTTAATGAAGGTGGAGTGAGATCCTGATTGGGAGGTGGGATGAATTTCTTCAGAATCTCTTAGAATCAATTATGATATATTTAAAAACCACATTGTTAAGTAAAATGTTAAAAGTCAAGATTAATGTTCTTTAAAGATGTTCTTGGGAAGAACTATAACCAAATCCTACTTTAAACCCTTTAAGCTCATTCAAATCCTAAAATATTCTTGCTAGTTTGGAAAATACCCCTGATATTTAAACTTTCCTAAAATGTAACTCCCCTCCTACCTTTATGATGGAATATTGGAAGATTTCAGTGAAAAGTCATTATTATTACCCTAAGAATAAGTCCTGCAAGAAAGCACATGTTGCCACTTTACTCATTATTGAAGTGCCCTTATGACTGTCAGAGGGAACAGGTAAGATGCTAGGGGAGGCCGAGAAAGAGAGATCAAAGTGTTTTTGTTTACTTCTTTGAAGCTTTGTAGTACCCACTGTTTACCATGCATACTTCTTGATTCATGCTGAAAATTGGAATTCACCCATCTCTCTTTTTCCTGTCTAAGATGCAGATGGGGCATATTTCGTTGACTCCATCAATCCCTGCCCCCACGCATTAGCACATGCACACGTACACCTAGCCAGTGGAAAAGAAAAAAGAGTTACTCACATTCATCCATTTTACAAAGATTTCCAGGCTGCAATGGGAGGGCTTTAACTCTCCCTGAAGGATGAATAAATAGGTAGCTTTACTGACAACCTGTTCACAGTCAAACTGCAGTGAAAACTGAGACCAAGGTCTTGCTCTACTGGCACTTATGAGATCCAGTGCTGGCAACATGGAGAAGATAGTTATCTGCCTGACGGTCGTCTTCTTGGGGACCATGGCCCATAAAACAAGCTTCCAAGAGCAAGATCTCCTCTTGATTAGATTGCGTCAACTTATAGATATTGTTGATCAGCTAAAAAATCATGTGAATGACTTGGTAAGGCCATACTTGTCACAACAAAACTTAAATAATATTTTTCAATTAATATAAAAGGAACTTTTTGGCTTATAAAAATAACCCAGAACTCATTTTCTTTTGCTCTAGGACCCTGAATCTCTGCCAGCTCCAGAGGATGTAAAGGTAAGACCATTTGAACTTATTTGTGAAAATATATGTGGTGCAAGTTTTTAAATCCAATTAAGAAAGGCATTAACATACTTATTTAGGAATCTATTTAATTTCAGTGAGTTTGGGGGTTTAATAGTTAGTAAAATAGTTATTCTTATTTTGGTCAAACACTTATTGGTTTACCAACAAGCCAACCAATAAAACACTGCATACCTTGTAAAATATATTTTTATCTCCAAATATCTCTAAGAGTATTTCCAAGTAGTATTGTTGTGACAGAATAACAAAACTATACTATGATCAGTTTCTGAACAATGACCAATTAACTACATTTGAAGAGCCCTGTGCATGAAACTTATTCAGCCCTCCTTGGCCAAACCTGTCTAAGAAATATAGACAGACACTAGAAGAAGCAGAATTTACCGTTTAATGACAAGAAAGAAAGAAAAAGAAAAAGAAAAAGAAAGAAAGAAAGAAAGAAAGAAAGAAAGAAAGAAAGAAAGAAAGAAAGAAATGAAAGAAAGAAGGCCAAGCATGGAAACATGGTAGAATGGAAATCAGGTTTGTCCTTTAGAATATAATTCCCATATACCTTGGCCTCAGTGAGTCTTGTCTTTGGCCTTTCGAGAGGTCTTTCAAAAGGACCATTTTCACAAACTCATCCCATTCTCTTAAGCCATTTAAATCCATTAGGTCCAAGGAAGAAAACATCTAGGATATAGTTCAAGAGTGTTGCGTGCTGATCTTTCCCTTAGTGACTTCACTCTAGTCTTCACGTCTGGTACCCTGAGGAGTTAAATGCAATTGGGGAAATGTTTTCATAGTCACGGACCTTTAACTACATAAATTAGAGTTACAATAAAAGTGCTACCAGTAATTAGAACACTACAAAGAGGAGGCATATAAAGATACATTGCAGAGAAAACAATTATCGTAAATGACTATGTGTAAAAGTTTAGAAAGTGAATGAGTCACAACTATTGCTTTTCTCTAAAATTCACTCTCTAGCTCTGAACCTAACCACTCTCATTTACTAGGTCCTTTTCTAATAAGCAGCAACTAAAATGAAAGTAGCATATTCAGCTTATTGGAAAGACTTTTCCAATAAGTGAGAATATTTCTTAATCATGACCTAATTATCAAAATAGGCGTTTTCAGCATCTCACGCATTTTATTTAACTGTTCTGGTTAGAGTCCTTTTGCACCAGCTCTGTCTGTAACTTGCAAAATGAGAAATAAGGAAGATTTCCCATTTTCTAACTTGAATTGATCCAGTGGGTACTTCCTTTGTTAAATATCTATGCTTTGTTGAAGATTTTTTTTATCTTACATAATAATGAGAAGATTTTTTTTCTCGGTGATATTTTATCTGACAATCTTCAACAATGCTGGTTATGACACAAGTGAGAAATGGTATAACTAAGATCTTTAAGCTACGCTGGCAGGCAAACTTAGGATGAAAGAAAATATTTCAAGGCCACAGTAGTCTTTATATCAAGTTTTTCAGGGCTAGTA
This sequence comes from Spilogale gracilis, assembly GCA_004023965.1. NCBI lineage: Eukaryota > Metazoa > Chordata > Mammalia > Carnivora > Mephitidae > Spilogale > Spilogale gracilis. The sequence goes on from PITA01012222.1 coordinate 28,155, forward strand.
TCAAAGCAGGGTCTATAAGAGATTTGAAAAGATTAAAAACTTTAAGGAAAATAAATTCATTTACATGTTGCATGTACATAGCGATTATATCTCTGATCCCTAATTGGCTTTGCCAGGCATCATTCTCTTTCTTTCTAATTATATAACCAGTGGTCCTCAACTGGTAATGATTTGGCCCCCTGAGAACATCTGACATTGTCAGGAAAAATTTTTGGTTGTCACAATTTTATGTAGGGGACTGGTTTCTATTGGCATCTACTAGTTAGAGGCCCCAGAGACTACTAAACATTCTAGAATGCACAGAAGAGTCCTAATAACCAAGAATTATCTAGCCCAAAATGTCAATAGTGTTGTTACTGAGAAACCCTGATATAATCCTGGTTTGTGTGTGGGGCAAAGGTAATCTTGCCCAAGACTTCCTAGTGTGCATGGCCAGGCCTTTCTGTGAGGGGGTTAAAATAAACTATATGAAGGGAAATATTTTCAAATGCTCAGCTGCAAAACAACAAAGCCAAATGTACTCCCCTGCAAAAGCAGCACTTAACTGTTCTCTTTATTACTCTTGCTTTTGTACTTTTGTGCTTTCTGGACTTCTCCGTCTATTCTGCAGCACTCATGTAGGACCTATAATTCTTCAGGTTATCATGGGTTCAAGGGTAAAGGAATCATAGTTTGCTGCCACTGAGGCACAGCAAAGGAAAATAATTGGTATACTCCCAGATGGTGGTGCTATGCATGATTTTGGGTTCATCCTGTAAACCTTATAAGTGACAGGGCACCCAAGGCTGCCCAAAGCAAAGTTTATCTCTTCAAGCCTCTCCTCTGAACATCCTTAAGGCAGTTAGCAGGACAGCTCCTCCACTTCTTTTCCGCTTTGAGGCTGCCTTTGATATGCATCTGAAGCCAAATCCAGCAGCTCTTTGTCAGGGACCACACCGTCACCAGGGCTAGCTCTGCTGCTTGCAGAAAGCACAAAGCAACAGACTACTGTTTATTGACACAGGTGAACAAGGAGGGCAAGAGAGATGGAACAGCCTGTCAGTGTGGATGGGCATCAGTGTCCAGATGCCATTCAAAGGCTTTCAGAAAAGCTTTTTCAAGTATAAAATCTTTCATCATTGATCTTGACCATTCCTGGCAATATCAAGAGAGTTCATTTGGTAGGGCCCCTATACTTCTTTGGAACATAACTTTCTTTCAACATACACACGTAAATGTTAACTCAGCAAAATGGGCTTCTGTGAGAAATGCTGGTTTCTCAGATCATCACGGATGAAGCAGTTAGTGTTTTCAGTTTCAGCTGGAAAATTTACCTCTTTAAATATGAATATTATTTTTTTCCAGTAAGTTAAGCCGGTTGTGGTCAAAAAGAAGAGAAAAGAAAAAACTTCAACAAACATGAACATGTGGTTTTCAAGGAAAAAAAAGTGCTATAATTAACATTTATAAATAGTTTCTATTAAATAAGCATTTTGGCAAACATATGGAAAGGATATTACCTTGCCCTTATGAGAGAGGCAAGCTGCTCTGATATAAGGAAACCAGATAAGCTGGTTCTCGGCTTGTGGCTATGTATGCAAAGCAAACCTGATGGGGTTGTAACTTAAAGATGCATGTTATTAATCAACATTCATACTGGGTAAGCATATGGGTTGGAAAATGCAAAGCAGGCCAGATGCTATTTTCAGCTGATTGTCCATGAGAAGACTCAGGTAAGTTTGATATATATGGCACTGCCTTTGCAGGGACTGAAAGAGATTGAGCTTTCTGGTTATATGGCAGTGACTTCCATACACATTAATGAAATGAGGCTATAGCAGCTAGGGTGGGGTGGGTTGGGGAATGAGAAGCGTATTATACACACATTTGCTGAAAGAAAAAAGAAACTCGGATATAAGTTCTTAGATCAAGATTAACATGCTTGCAACAAGTCAGTTTAAATTTTGTTCTTCCAATAAATTCCATTTTATTTTTAGTTTTATTTTTAATATTTTTGATTTATTCACTACTAATTATTTGACTAAACCAAGAGATAAGGTTTTGATCCTTGTTCTGTCCACTTCTTCATTCTTTGAGACACTACCCTTTGTTTCCCTCCCATTGGTTGGGCAAGTCTCAAATTCTGTTCCTTGACGACTTGATTCAAGCCGAGTCCTACTATAACTGACCTAAGGGTGTGAATAGGATTTTAGAAGAGTTATGTGTAGTCTATCACAGGTGTAATGAATCTCAGAGATGGAATATGCTGTCAACAGTAGGTAGCCACTTCCTTTCGCAAGGTAAGGGTTTTGACTCATTTACTTCATTTGTCAACTCCACACCTATTTATTGAGCATTCTTCAGCAATAAGACACGATGCCAGGTGTTGTACAAGATAAGATGCTGCTTGAGACAAGTCACTGTTAGACGCTCCCATGTACACTGTAGAGAGAAACAAAAAACAAATACAATTGATTGTTAATTGGACTACAGCATATCTCCCAAAGCTGCAAGAAGGTACAGTGTAACTTTCAGAAAATTAGTTCTAAAACCAAACCAATTCTCTCTCACAAAACCAAAAGATCCTGCCTACCACCCAGACTTTAAATGGAATTAGGAATAAAGAGCTGTGGGAAAGTGAGGCTCCTCCCTCTTGTCTTTGAGGCAGGGATAAGCTCTCTCTTCCCTAATATGCGGAGAAATGGCAGGTGCGTCCTTCTCTTCAGCCCAAAGATTAAGTAGGATGTGAACTCGTTCCTCGCCATCTGCTGAAATGAATGTGCATTTACTCGTAAAAGTAGAAGAAGAGAATCGGGAAGGTCACTTTTACTTTCTGAATGACTTTTGTCTCGTTGACATACATACAAATTATTTTTCTTTCAGAGACATTGTGAGCGGTCAGCTTTTTCATGTTTTCAGAAGGCCCAACTAAAGGCAGCAAATACAGGAGGCAATGAACAGATAATCAATGTATTAACTAAGCAGCTGAAGAGGAAACTACCTCTCACAAATGCAAGCAGAAGACAGAAACACAGACCAGTAAGACTGTTATTTGTTATCTATCTTATTTGTCCTTATTAACTATATCTCTCACATGATATAACACACACACAAACACACCTGTAGCCAGAGGTTCTGATACCTTCCTTCTAGTTACATGTTGTCATATGTGGTGTATTTTGAGAAGTAGGGTCACCTTTTCCAAACCCACCAAAGTGCCCAGAAATTCTGTTTAGAATTTGCTATAAGTCCCTGGCAGCTGGAGTAAGTTACTCATAACTTCCCAAGTTGAGGAAGTCACTAGGTAGAGAATCCAATTGTGACTTATGAGTTAAATATTTTTCTCTCATTTATATGGTCACATATACTTGTATTCTTATTAACAGGACCTAGATCCAGTTTTTGTACAAGAAAAGAGACAGCCTTACAAAGATAAATTACTCCAAAATATTTTTTAATCAGTTCTCTCTCCTCCAAGGAATTTCACATGTGACTCAAATGAAATCATAATGACTTTTACTTCCTTTAATTGCTTAGCCAGGTTGCAATGTGAAGAGTATCCCTCTAAAACTGTTCTTTCTCAGAAAGAAAGGAGCTGAGCCTCTTTGCAACTCAAAAGCAAAAGACCCATGGAATGGCAGTGCTGACACTGAGCTTAGAACTATCTAGTTAAACACTGCCATTTGGTACATGGAAAAATGAGACCTAAAGAGGTTAAGTGACTTATCCTAAGCCCCACAAATACTAAATGGCAGAATAAGAACTAGAACTTACATCTCCTAACTGTCAGTCAAATGCTCTCACCACAACATCAAACTGACTTAGACGTGCTGAATACCAAGCAGTGGCCTGGTGTTTGCTCTCAAAAGGAATAAGGGTAAAGAAGAGAAACCTAGAATTTTTCCAAAAAAAAAAAAAAAAATATATATATATATATATATATATATATATATATATATGCAGGTAATACACATATAAAAATTTGTTCCCTCCCCCTGTAAGCAACTAAATGCAAGTTAATGAAATCCTGCTTCATTCCAATTAAAATTTTTAACAATACCCAACAATAGTAAGAATGGTCTGTGTGAAGAGAGGTTAACATTTTTTATAACGTATATCAAGAGAAAAATTTTTATTCCTTTAATTTAGTAATTCTATCTCTAGAATTTTATCAAATAAAGATGCATATCAAATCATTCAGAAATGTTCTTGCAGCACTGTATATAATAGTGAAAAGTTAGAACAATTTATTTATTAATAGTCTGATACGATGTTAGAATGCAAAGCAACCATTATGTAGCCCATTTTTGAAGAATATTTAACATGTAGGAAATGCTTGTGATATATTGAGTGCAAATAAAACATTACCATCCAGTTAAAAAACACAAATGCAAAGTAAAAATCATTACTGGAAGCATATACATCAAAAGATTGCAGGTTATCTCTGACGATAGGATTACAAGTGATTTTTCCCATTGTTTTTTCCTGAACAATTTTATGCATGTCTTGAATTTTTTTAGTCAACATGATTTATATTTATAATTGGAAAAAAATAAATTTTAACTGAACATTTTATTAAATAGGGAAAATTGTTTTAAAGGAGAATGTTATTCTTTCATTGATTTCTAGACATGCCCCTCATGTGATTCTTATGAGAAAACACCACCCAAAGAATTCCTAGAAAGACTGAAATCGCTCATCCAAAGGGTATGTAACTGCAATATTATTTGATTTTCTACTTCCTATTTATCTACCCAGATTGCTTCTTATGTTTATGTTACTCACGGTCTATTATTTCCACAGATGATTTATCAGCATCTCTCCTAGAACACATGAGATATGAAGGTTCCTGAGGATCTAACTTGAAGCTGGACACTATATTACATACTCTAACACAGTAGTGAAACTCACTTCTTGGTTTCTAAATGGAGGAGTACAACATATTAATGATGGGGAAAAAGACTCAGATAAGTGCTCAAAGTCAGGATCATTTCCCCCCAGTCAAATGCAATACTTTCGTTTGATCCACATGCTCTGTTTTGGTCAACTTGAAAAGCTTTCTACTCAATTAGAGTTTGATTTCCCGTGGTACGGTTTCTATGGTTTCTAGAGTTTTTTCCTTTATATTATTGCCCAACTATGACATTCCTTTATTGGGGGAGCATCTTAAAATTTTTAACCAAAAATGTAATTTGGGAATTTATTGATCTTATATTTACCTTGATCTTGATTACCACAAGAACGAGGTCTCTGAAGATCATAACTTAAAAGTTATATACCTCCGTTCAAGCTGAGAAATACAGAAGCAGAAAGTCAAGATGAAAAGTTGGTCTTTATTCTTTTAAGGAAATGAAAACTGAGTGTTTAAAAATGTATATCTGAAGAATTTACTTTTTATCTCAAAATATCTAATGTATAAATATGTCATTTATTTATGTGCCAAAGGATAGTTTTATTAGATGGCTTCAAAAAAGTCTTATTCCTTTATTGGGATTTATCAAAAATATTTATATACTATAGATACGATTGTATTTATGGAATACACTCTTTAATCTTTTTTTTCTTTAAGTGGGTTTAATAGTACCTTTCCCAGTTCAAGTCCCCTTATAAGCTAATATTTAAGCTTGTGGAAATGGCAATTAAAACTTATGGAGGGACATACATCAGGTGGTCTTCTGGAACAAAATATATTTAAAAAAAGTCTTGTAGCTCTCATTTCAAGTTGTTATAATAATTGTATGGGAGCAAGCTTGTAACTCCAAATGTCTGTCACCTTTCTTCCTTTCTTTTCTTTCTTCTTTTAAAGTGACAGACACCTTATACTTGCATGCTTTGCATAAGACAAATTTGATCATCTATATAAGATCAAAATCAGGAGACAAATCAAGATGCCAAGACTTCTGTCCTCATAGAAAACAGACTTTGCATAAACATTCCAATCTTCCAACCACGGATAGTAAAAATAAGCAACCTGCTCTAACTGCCATTTCATATCAACTCCAGCAGAGGTTATTTAAATATGAAGTTAAAAACTCTAGAAAAATAATAAAAACATTATGTAAGAACATTATAAGCTATTTGAGAATCTCTTATTGTTAAAATGGCTGTGAATGTGCAAGAGGATGTGGGATGGGAAACAATGTATGTTCTGAGAAGAGAAAATTATCTACTTAAAAGTATTTTAAAAACAAGTACAGATAAATTTATAGTTCTAAAAGATACATTAGCCATCAATGACTTCATCCACTCTAAATGAAATGTTGTATAATTGGAAACAAGGTATTCTGCTTGAAAACTTTTAAAGTGTTATTCCAGAGGGGTCATGTAAATGATGATGATGGTAACATGCATGGAAAGCCTGCCCACATGTCACATGGTGCCAGCCCAGCCTGTTGGGGCAACAGTAGAAAGCAGCCACAAAGTTGATGGGGAAAGCGTGAAGTCTGTATTTCTTGTTTCTGGCTTTATGGTTGTTAACTTCTTTGACACTGTGATTTTATATTTAAAATAATGTATTTATTTTGGTGTGTTTACTGTTAAAAATCTCTGTTCTAATACTTTGACCAGAGAGTCTACCTTAGAAGTAAAAATAATTTAATGGTGTGTTGGTTAAGAGCCTTCACTAAACTGAGTTTAAAGACTCAGGTAAAGATCCTAAGAACACCCCAAGAAAAGCACTGCATTGGAATAAACAAGATGAAGAAATAAGACTTGAACAGCTCCATCTTCACTGCTCGGTGTTCAAGGCTGACCCAGCCCTCAAAAGGGATAGAAGGCTTACCTACAAACATTACTTTCACCTATGGATGGTGATACAGGAGGCCTGAAATTTTGCTGGCTGTGAAATCACAGTCACTTGCTTAAGTATTTGGGGTTTCTATTGCCTTCTCTGTAGACTGAGGGTGTTGGACTGAATCTCTAAGGTCTGTTCTGCCTTTTTTTTTTTTTTTTTTAAGAGCTTTATGTGTTTATGAGTCTCTAAAGTTGTGGATACTCTTATGGGAATATCTGGCCACACTTTTAAGTAAAACTTTTACTAAATCTAACATTCAGTTACACAATCTTATTCAATAGCATTTGTAGCAACACTCGTAACAGGAACAAAAGAGATGTTCCAAAAAAAAAAAAAAAAAAAAGGAAGGAGGGAAGGAAGAAAAGACAGCCAAACATTGCAGTAGGTAACAGAAATTCAGGGAAAATCAATCATGATTTTTACTATTGTAGCTGAAAGTGTCTTTTTTGGACACGTATAAAATTGTAGCATTATTATTCTATATTATTGCTCTGTTGTATTTACATCTATTTGCATCTGAGAATTTAGTTTTAATGCAAACTATGTACTTTATAACTTAATAATTATTTATTATATATTTGGTTTTAAATGTTTATGTTCATGGCTTCTTATTTAAGACTTGATCATATTAAATACTTCCCACTCAGTACAAATGTTTTTGTGATTCCCTGGAAACCCTTAATTCAATAGCCTTAGCAGAAAATAAAAAATGATCCTCAGTTTCTGGGAGCATATTGTTTTTATATGTATATTACAAAGACAATCTTCTCTCCTTACATACTTCACTGAAATGGAATCTTTGACTCCTGTCTCCACCTTAAGGATACCATTTCCTTTTTCAACTCTCCTAAATGTATGGCAAGTCCTGGAAGACTTGAAGATATCTGTTATGTGTACACTCTTATTTAAAACTCTTTTCCTGCTTTGACATTTATTCCATTTAGCTTTTCTGTTCCCTTACTTGTTACTGATGATTGTCCTCTCCCACTCACTCCTTCATCTTTTCTGGGAGTTAGGCATATTCTTTCCTTGAATTCAACTTCTGCCTTGGGTAACTTCATTGCCCATGGGGATGATTCCTTCAACACTGTCAGAACCTTGACTACCTCGGTTCCAAACACCTACATCTTTTTCTTTTTAAAAAGATTTTATTTATTTATTTGACAGAGAGAAACACAGCTAGAGAGGGAACACAAGCAGAGGGAGTGAGAGAGGGAGAAGAAGGCTTTCCACAGAGCAGGAAGCCTGATGCAGAGCTCGATTCCAGGACTCTTGGGATCATGACCTGAGCCAAAGGTAGATGCCTAACAACTGAGTCACCCAGGCACACCCGAAACACCTACATCTTTTATCCTATCATCATCCCATTCCCATAGCCACATGTCAGACTATAGTGCCTAGAACTATTCTCTGTATGATATATATATTATCCTTACATATATAAAGCCATCACCTGTTAGTCTCTTAGTTCTCAAACTTCCCTAATTCTACCACATCTATCTCAAGACCCCATCACAACAGCCAGGCCTTTGCCCCTCCCATTCTCTCGGCTTATTAATTCCCCTTTTCCTCCCCTCCCCTCCATCCCCGACTCCAGAGCTTAGGCCTCTAATCAGTCCTTTGAACTTCAGACCCAGCAATCTTCGTAAGTAGCTACCTACAAACTCCCTACCTATTCTAACTTTGGTCCCTATTCCAGCTTCAGACAGCAGATCTGGCTCCTCATTTCTGGGGACACTTTCAGACTTCCCTATCTGGCTCACTAGAGTTACTTTCCCACTTCATGCTCAGCTTTGAACACTCATCTGCTTTCAGTGTCTGCCTCCCCTACTCTTGTACACAGGTTAGCCCAGGAATAGCCTCACCTCATATAAGGGAGATATTTGGAATTCATAGTTTAAAGCTCATTGAAAAAATAGTCTCTCTATATAACTATACTCCTTCAATTTCTATTCATTAATTCATTAAGTCACTATAATCTGATTTCTAACGTCCTACATCCTATTACTGTATCAAAATTGCCCTTTCTCAGGTCAATAATGACCTTCAAATTACCCAACTCTCAAGTGTGTCTAACTTCTCATCCTACTTGATCTGATCATGGCTTTTGCTACCTTTAATCATTCTATTTTTTCCCCTTCGTTGAATCTGGAGGGCCCTCCCTCTCCTGGTTCTTGTTCTACCTCTCTTACCACACATTCTCAATGCCAGTTGTTGGTTTGCTTTCCTGTATCTTCCCATAGAAGTTGATGTTCCTCAGGATTCTTTCCTGGCCACCTTTTCCCTTTAAACCATTTCCCTCAACAGTCCAAAGGATTCTTAGTGTTTTAACACTACCTCCTCCCAATATGTTGCTGACCCACAGATCTATAGGTAAAGGCCAGATCTCTCTGCTGATTCCCAGGCTTCTATATCCAACTTCTCCCTGAAGATTTCCATCTCTATCCTTTAGGCCCTTTAGCTCAACATGCCAAAATTGATCTCATCACTGTTTCCCATTTGCATGGCCTCCTCTATTTTTCAGTGTTCCCTAATGTTAATGGGAATGTATCTCCAGCCTCCCAGGCTCTGCCTTCTCTCTCATTCACTATATAAACAACTGGTCATTAGGCCCTGCTATTTCTTTTTTTATTTTTCCTTTTTTAAAGATTTTATTTATTTATTTGACAGTGAGAGAGAGATCACAAGTAGGCAGAGAGGCAGGCAGAGAGAGAGGAGGAAGCAGGCTCCCTGCTCAGCAGAGAGCCCGATGTGGGCCTTGATCCCATGACCCTGAGATCATGACCTAAGCTGAAAGCAGAGGCTTTAATGCACTGAGCCCCCAGGTGCCTGGGCCCTGCTGTTTCTATCTCTTAAGTACATCCTTTCTTTTCTACTCCCTCTTCCATCATTTTAATACAGGCTCTCAGCAATGGTTATAATTTTTGATTGGGTTTCTGGCCCCTTGCCTTCTCTTCTTTCCAATCTATCTCTGCATGGTCACCAGAATATCTTATAAAATGTAACTCTGATCAATCACAGTTTCTCCTTATTTAAAGCCCTTCATTGATTCTTCTTTGAAGCAAAGCCCAGGTCTAAAGCTGGGCATGTAAGACCCTTTATTGTTTGCTCCACTCAGCTCCCAGCCTCTCTTTACCTTGAACATCAAAATTCCAGCCAGTCTAACCTGCTTCTAGTTTCCTGGACACATCATGCTGTTTCATTTGCCTTTGCACTTGCAGTGTCCTCTCCTTGGAATATTACTCCTCAATACCCAGAAAAACCCTCATGCATCTGTCAATATTCAACTTAGTCATCAATTCCTCCAGAAGGATTTCCATCACCATCTTACTCTACCTCTGTGACAGGGTTAATCTCTTCCCACTTTTAGAACTCGATCATACTTTGGTTATTAGTTTTAATATGGTATACACACATTTATTGAATGATACATCTGTTTCCCTTTCCAGAACATAAGCCTCTTTGGTAGAAGGAACTGTGTCTTGCTAGCACAGTGCCTTATAATGTAATAGATAACATATAGTAGAAAACAAATGTTTACAAAATTGAATTCAACCAAATACAAAAGACATAATTATGCATTGAAATTTTCTTTGGCATCTCTCTTTCTCTTACTCATTGAATCCAATTATCAGCAAAGCCAGTCAACTCTGTTTTCAAAATATCTCTAGAAGCCAACCACCTATAACCACCTCCACTTTGCTTGACACCACCACAATCTCTCACTTAGATGATTGTAATACTTTCCTAAATAGTTTTCCTGATTTTGTTCTTGCTTCTCACCAAAATCTATATGCAACAAGCAACTTGAATGATCTTTTAAACACTGGAGTATGTCACCCTTAGCTCAAAACCTTCCAATGGCTCCCACCTCATTCAGGATAAAGCCTGAGTCCTACAACAAGGGCTAAATGGTCATGTCCCCTCAACTCCTCACCACTCTAACCTCATTTTCACTCTTCTTATTCAACTCAAGCCACACTGTCACTATTTCCAGTCTCTGATACTCCAAGAACACTCCCACCTATGGCACTTGTATTTTTGTTTCCTCTGTTTGGAATGCTCTCCTGCCAAATGTCCACATGGTCCATTCCCTCCCCTCCTTCATGTACTTCCTCAACCAGGTCTTCTCTGACTACCATCCTCTTTCAAATTGCAGCTCTCCTAAATACCATTGGTTTATTTTTCTCCATAGCACTTACTACTCTCAACATATATATTTTAATAATTTAAGTGTTTATTGTCTCTGTTTCCCACCAGAATGCTAGTTCAGTATGGGCAGAGGTTTTTGTTTGTTTTGTTCACTGCTATATAACTGGCACCTAAAACAATGCCTTGAGCATAGAATGAAATCATGAAAAATTTGTAGAAAGAATTGGTGTGTTCTACAATGGTAGGCACTGGAGTTCTCCCACAGAGTTTTAATCCCAACATATAATTCGCCTTTTCTTTATTATGCAAGTCATGCACTATTGAACTTTTCTTTTACAGCTTCTCCCTGATCTCTGGGTACTTTGTAACTTCTGTAAATTTATTCCCATCCTCTTATCCAATCTGACACACCTCTTCTATCCCTTCTCCCTTTATAAAAATAGAAAATTCAAAGCATCCATACCCTTGTGAGTCTCTAAAAATGTCTCTTTCTTTTTATTTTAAGATTTTATTTATTTATTAGTGAGAGAGAGAGAGAGCAAGCAAGAGCACGAGTGGGGGGAGGGAGAGGGAGAAGCAGACTTCACACTGTAAAAATGTTTTTTCTACCTTCATTCATAATAAAATATTAGTTTAAAGAAAGTTCCTTGTATGTTACAAATTATTTTTTTAGTATTATTTTTAAAATTTTCCTTTATCCATTCATTCGGGATAAGATGATAAAATGATCTAGAGAAAGAAAAGCAGAGAGAGGGAGAATGGGTGGGGAGCATGTGTGGGACAAATGAGGAGGAAAAAAAGTTTTAATATTTATTTATTTTTTGAGAGAGAGAGAAAGAGAGAGACAGAGAACACAAAAAAAAGAAAGTGGGGAGAGCCACAAAGGGAGACAATCCTCAAGCAGACTCCCTGCTGAGTGTGGGCCAGATGCAGGGCTTGATCTCAAGACACATGAGATCATGACCTGAGCCAAAACCAGGAGTGGGATGCCCAACTGACTGAGCTACCCAGGAGCCCCCGAGGAGAAGAGTTTTTAAGTAAAATGAAAATCTATATCCAGTGGACTCTTTTTTTTTTTTTTTTTTTTTTTTACCTCTAGTGAATTTAAGTGAGGAATACTAAAAAGGTAAGCAGCAGTCCCATGAAAGAGAATCCTTTGAGGTAAGTATTGAAACAGACTTAATTCAAATGAACCATCTAACAAATGTCCACAAATTGGCAAGTAGTCTTCAGTCCTAGCATGTGTTATAATCATCTTTAGAGCTTATTAAAAAAATACTGCTGGGTATTTAATTAAAATAAAATTAGAATGTCTGAGGACCAGGTCATTAATATTTTTAAAACTCTCCAGGTGATTCTAGTGCGTAGTCAGGGCTGAGAACCACAGAATGAATCAAAGAAATGTTGACACATTATGGCTTGGAGAGAGAGATGATATATACTACGAAATTATGGTACATTAATGTACTTTTTAAAGATCACTATCTTTTTGCAACAATTTAATTCTCTGAGGCCATAACAGCAAAGACAGTACCCAAAAGATGAGCTTAATCTTTCTAACAGAAAGACAATTTTGGAGATATTTTAAATAGGATTAATTATTTGTTTAAAAGAGGAATATTAGATTGTGGAATAATCACGTACTAGGCTTCAACATAGCAATAAGAAAATAAATAGTAGCTGCATGGCTAAATCTTAGAAACACAAATAAGATAAAAACAGAGAGGGAGGTAAACAATTAAAGACTCTTAACTATAGGAAACAACCTGAAGGTTGCTGGAGGAGAAGGAGGTGTGGGATGGGGTAATTGGATGATGGGAGGGGAAAGGAGAGGAGAGAAGAGGAAACAACATGAAATATCTTTGGTCAGTGGTCAGATTTTCCCAGAAGTAGAGCCTGAGTAAATGATTCTCGTGCAAGTGGCTTACTAAGGAAATGCTCCCAGAGAAACCAAGAAGGGAGTGTGGAAGAAGGACTGGGAACAGGAAAATCCAGGCCTGGGGATAAATCAAGTGAAGTCTCAGATTCAACCCGATTGTACAAAGTGCAGTGGAGCCTAGATTACACTTCAGAGTTGCTAAGTTCTGCCGAGAGACAAAGGAACTGGGCTTCTGTATTCCCACAAATACTTTCTGTCTGTCGAACTTCAGTACAGAAGTGAGGCTGCTCCAGTGCCCAAGGGCCATCCTATGAGTGTTCCAAGTACACGCTGCCATCAAAGCACACAGATGGGTTGAATACACAGAGCTGATGAAAGGTACATAGAGCTGATGAAAGGATCCAAGGCCATTCAGGCAGGCACCAACTCTGTCTACTACCATAAGAATGACTTTTTTTCATTAAAAGTTTATTTTCTCAGATAAGAAGGCTTCGGACAAAGATTAATTTTCTTAACAAAACAGAGGTAGTTTCAGAAAGTTAGGATATATTTGTTCCTATGTAATTATATAGAATTTTGAATACATTTACTATGTATATATTTTATATAGGTTATTTCCTTTTGGGGGCCACAATTTCATTTTCAACAGCTCACTTACCTAAAGGAACCCAGTTTGGGGCAGAAATCTATTTTAGCACAAAGAGTGAGTGCTCAAGGGCAAGAATATGACACCACTGATGTGTACTCCCACACCTGACAACCATCAAGAACTGCTACACTCATTTCCACCTTTACCCAAGGGTGGCTATCATTCTCATGCTACAAACAGAAGAGATTTTTCTTGATTAGATATTCATAGCCTTAAGATATAGGGTATCTATATGGATACCAAGCTTCTAGTAAGCCTCCCCACACTTTTTTTTTTTTTTTTTTGACTTGGAACCAGCCATTTGTTGTAAAATCCCTTGGGAGGAATGCCACTGTAAATGGAATTGATACATTTATATATGTTGATAGATAAATTAATCTTAAAAAAAGAAAAGCTTGGAGCTGGTCACTCTAAAGAGGGTGCAGAAGGGAAGGGTGTGGCCAGGATGAAAATAGAATTATCCACAAATGGTGGGCGGGTAAGTGTTCAGTGTTGTCTGGCAGTTTTTCTAGTATGCTAAGTCACTGATGAGGAAAGAATGAAATAATACTAGAATTTGAAGTAGAAGTGTCATGGTACGATGTTTGTTCTAAAGATATTACTGTGGAATTAAAATATGTTGAATGACTTGTGACCTTGAGCATATTCATGGTGGGTCACCGGGAGAATTTACTTTTTGCCTATGTTATTAGTAGTATCTCTTATTTTTCCAACAGAAGCTTTTCACTGAGGAAGTCCTTTTACAAAGATACCTTTCAAAGGAAAGGACATGCTGCCACCTATTGAAACAATGCAAATACATACAGACACACAAATTCTAAAATGTCAGCACCTTGTGAAAAACAAATGGTATGGAATTTAGAAGATTTTCTCAGCTCTTTCAGTCCTGAACTTTATGAAAATTTTCAGTCCTGAGAGAATTTCTAAAAGGAGCTTCAGGACCAGGAAAACCACTTCTCCTTGGACCTACAGAACTCAGTGTGAACAAAAATGGGAGCATAAAACCTGCTCTGGTACCATTAAATGATGTCTTGCTCACACAGGAGTAGCTGAAAGGAAACCTTGCAGGATCCTTCAATAGGCAGAATGGCCACTAGATTCCCATAAAATCATAGTAATATAGCTGGGGTCCTTTTTAGATTCCCATAAAATCATAGTAATCTAGCTGGGGTCCTTTTTAGGATTGTTAACCTCTATCCTTTGCTTAGGATAAAGCCAGAAATACACTGCAGATTTCCTCACCCATGAAATAGCTGTAAAATGCAAGCATCTCCAACATCATAGAGTGCTCACAAACATAAAAGGAAATAAGGCGTGGAAAGGTTCCTTGCAAAGCATTTACACATTTGATAATGTAGGAACTTGTTTTGGACTTATTTTGCTACTAGTGACAATTAGCTTGTGCTGAATTCCCACTTACCTCATCCTGCTTAGGGAATTTCTCTCATCACAAATAGCTTAGGAGGGAACCTCTTTTCTACAGCCTTGGCCACACTGAACTGTATTTTAATATGCAGTTTACTGGGGCATATGGGTTGCCCAGTAGTTGAAGCATCTGCCTGCCACACAGGTGATGATCTCCAGGGTCTGGGATTAAGCCCTGCATCAGGCTTCTTGCTCAGCAAGGGGTCTGCATCTTTCTCTTTCTCTCCAACCCCCTACCCCTACCACTCCTCCTCACTGCTTGTTGTCTCTCTTAAATAAATAAAATCTTTAAAACACATATGCAGTTTCCTGGAGGAGGAAGATGGTGGAGAAGTAGGAGACCTAGATATCATCAGGTCCCGGAAGTTCAGCTGGATAAGGTTATCAAACCAGTCAGAACACTTACAGACTCAACAGGAGATAGAAGAGAAGAGGAACAGAAAAGTGAGCACTTTCTGGATGGTAGGATGTACAAAGAAGTGAATCAGAGGTGACATTTGGGAAGATAGACCACTGCAGGGGCAGCTCCTGGTCAGCAGTAGAGCAGTGGAGAACACAATCAGAACTTTTAGAAGTCTGCTCCATAGAGGGACATCACCCCAGAGGCTATGCTGTGTGTGTGTGTGTGCATGTGTGTGTGTGTGTGTGTGTGTAACCCTTGCTGGGATAATGTGGTCTCAGGACCCACGGGGGGTCACAGAAGGACCCAGGGTGCCTAAGTGGGACACAGCTCCGGTATTGGAGCAGGGAAGCCAGTTGCAGAGACAGAGCTGAGAAGTGGGCTCTCAGCTCAGACTTACCTCAAACCATGATCTGAGGCAAAGTCGGGCCACTGCTCTTCAAGCAGAGACCCCACAAGTGGCAGATCCGGGGAGACCCCCTCCTTCCTCCACCAGGAGGAGAGGCATAGGAGTGCATTGTGGGATCTGCTGGGCTTGGAGACTACAAACAGGGCTGAGCACCAGAGATAGAAATGCTCCGTCACAGGCTGGGTGAGCACGGAGTGTGGCCAGAGACCCGGCAGACAGGCGTGATTGACTGCTTGACTCTGAGGGCGCACTGAGAAGTGGGGCCCCGGGATCAGGGCTCCTCTGGGCCAGAGCCTGGGAGGCTGCCATTTTCAATCCCATCCTCCAAAACTGTACGGAAAGTGCTCAGGGAACAAATGCTACGGAGAGAAAACCTGAACAGATTGCTTAGCCTGGCCCCTGGCAAGGGCGAGCAGTTCAGCCTTGGGCAAAGATATCTGAGAATCAATACAACAGGCCCCTTTCCCAGAAGATCAGCAAGAACATCCAGCCAAGACCAAGTCTGCTGATCAATGAGAACTGCAGAACTTCGGGGAAATGTACAATGTAGAATTTATGGCTTTTTCCCAATGATTCTTTAGTCTTTCCAAGTTAAATTTTTTAATTTTATTTTTTTCTTATTCTAGTTTTTAGTTTTTTCCCTTTCTTTCTATTTCTTTAAATTTCTTTAATTTTTAACTTTTTAAAACTATTTGATCTTATCAGTACTTTTTTTTAAAAAAAGATTTTAAAATCTCATTGTTTTAGTCATATTCTATACCTTCATTGTAGTTAAGATTATTTATTGTATATATATATATATAGGTTTCTCTTTCTTTAAAACTTTGGGGTACAGTTTCTTCTAATAGAAAAAAATACACCCTAAATCTAGTGAATGGCTTTGTTCTAGTCTCCAGCCTCATAACATTTTTTGTTCTTTTTTTTCCTTTTTTTTAACCTTCCTACCTTATCAATTACTTTTTTGGAATCTTTTAAAATTTTCATCTTTACAGTCATATTCCATCCCTTCACCATGTATACCCTTATTTTTGTACATACATAAGTTTTTCTTTCTTTCAAAATTTGGGAAGCAGTTTAATCTAGCAGACCAAAATACACCCAAAATCAAGTGTGTGGCTCTGTTCTATTCACCAGTATAATTATATACAGAGAGAGAGAGAGACAGAAAAATATAGAGATACAGATTTCTTTTTTTCTTTTCCTCTCCTCCTGGTTTCAGGTCTCTTCTGATTTGGTTAGTGTATATTTTTCTTGGGTCATCTCTACCCTTTTAGTATTTTGTTTTCTCGTTCATCTATTCTTATCTGGATAAAATGACAAGGCAGAGAAACTCACCTCAAAAAAAAAAAAAAAAGAACTAGAGGCAGTGCTGACAGCTAGGGACATTAGTAATATGCCAGAACTAGCGTTCAGAATGATGATTATCAAGGTGCTAGCTGGGGTTGAAAAAAGCATGGAAGATATTAGAGAATCTCTTTCTGGAGAAATAAAATCCCTTTCTGAAGAAATAAAATAACTAAAATCTAGCCAAGTTGAAATCAAAACAGCTATTAATGAGGAGCAATAAAAAATGGAGGCTCTTACTGCTAGGATAAATGAGGCAGAAGAGAGAATTAGTGATCTAGAAGACCAAATGATGGAAAACAAAGAAGCTGTGAAAAATAGAGACAAAAAACTACTGAACTACAAGGGAGAATTTGAGAGATAAGATATACCATAAGACAAAACAATTTTAGAATAATTGGGATCCCAGAAGAAGAAGAAAGAGAGAGGGGGGCAGAAGGTATATGGAGTCAATTATAGCAGAGAATTTCCCTAATTTGGTGATGGGAACAAATATCAACATACAGGAGGCATAGAGAACCCCCTTCAAAGTCAATAAAATAGGCCCATACCCTGTCATTTAACAGTAAAATTTACAAGTCACAGTGACAAAGAGAAAATCCTGAAAGTAGCTCAGGAGAAGAGATCTGTAACATACAAGGGAAGAAATACTAGACTGGAGCAGACCTATCCAGAGAGACTTGGCAGGACAGAAAGGACTGGCATGATATATGAGGAGCACTAAGTGAGGGAAATATGCAACCAAAAATACTATATCCAGCTAGGCTGTCATTGAAAATAGAAGGAGAAATAAATATCTTCCATAACAAACAAAAGCTAAAAGAATTGGCAAACACCAAACCAGACCTACAGGAAATATTGAAAGGAGTCCTCTATGCAAAGAGCGAGCCCAAAAGTAACAGACCAGAAAGGGACAGAGACAATTTACAGTAACAGTCACCTTACAGGTAATAGAATGGCACTAAATGCATATCTTTCAATAGTTACCCTGAATGTAAATGGGCTAAAATGTCCTAATCAAAAGACACAGGATAGCAGAATGGATTAAAAAAAATACCAATCGATATGCTGTCTCTAAGAGACTCATTTTAGACCCAAAGACACTGCCAGATTTAAAGTGAGGGAATAGAAAACAATTTACCATACTAATGGACATGGACATCAAAAGAAAGCTGGGGTGGCAATCCTTATATAAGACAAATTAGATTTTAAGCCAAAGACTAGAATAAGAGATGAGAAAGGGCACTATATCATACTTAAAGGGTCTGTCCAACAAGAGGATCTAACAATTTAAATATATATGTCCCTAACATGGAGCAGCCAATTATATAAACCAATTAATAACTAAGTCAAAGAAACACATAGACAATAATACAATAACAGTAGGGGACTTTAACACCCCCTTCACTGAAATGGACATATCATCTAAGCAAAAGATCAACAAAGAAATAAAGGTTTTTAAATGATACACTGGACCAGATGGACATCACAGATATATTCAGAACATTCCATCTCAAAGCAACAGAATACATGTTCTTCTCTAGTGCACATGGAACATTCTCCAGAATAGATCACATCCTGGGTCACAAATCAGGGATCAACCAGTACCAAAAGACTGGGATCATTCCCTGCATATTTTCAGACCACAATGCTTTAAAACTAGTACTCAACTAAAGAGGAAAATTGGAAAGAATTCACGTACATGGAGGCTAAAAGTATCCTACTAAAGAATGAATGGGTCAACCAGGAAATTAAAGAAGAATTTAAAAAATTCATGGGAACAAATGAAAATGAAAGCACAACTGTTAAACATCTTTGGGACACAGCACAGGCAGTCCTGAGAGGAAAATATACAACAATACAAGCCTTTCTCAAGAAACAAGAATGTCTCAAGTACACAATCTAGCCCTATACCTAAAGAAGCTGGAGAAAGAACAGCAAATAAAGCCTAAACCCAGCAGAAGAAGAGAAGTAATAAAGATTAGAGCAGAAATAAATAAAATAGAAACCAAAAGAACAGTAGAACAAATCAACGAAACTAGGAGCTGGTTCTTTGAAAGAATTAACAAGATTGATAAACCTCAGGCCTGACTTATTAAAAAGAAAAGAGAACGGACCCAAATTAATAAAATCATGAATGAAAGAGAAGAGATTACAACCAACACCAAAGAAATACAAACAATTATAAGAACATATTATGAGCAACTACACACCAGCAAATTTGACAATCTGGAAGAAATGGATGCATTCCCAGGGACATATAAACTACCAAACCTGAACCAGCAAGAAATAGAGAGCCTTAACAGACCCATAACCAGTAAGGAGATTGAAGCAGTCATCAAAAATCTCAACACACGAGTCCAGGGCCAGATGGCTTCCTGATGGAATTCTACCAAGAATTATTTTTTTTAAAAGATTTTATTTATTTGACAGAGAGAAACACAGCCAGAGAGGGAACACAATCAAAGGGAGTGAAAGAGGGAGAAGCAGGCTTCCCGCTGAGCAAGGAGCCCAATGTGGGACTCGATCCTGGGTCTCCAGGATCATGACCTGAGCCGAAGGCAGTCGCTTAACCAACTGAGCCACCCAGGCGTCCTCTACCAAGAATTTAAAGAATAATTAATACCTATTCTCCTGATCCAAAAAATAGAAATGGAAGGAAAACTTCTAAACTCATTTTATGAGGCCAGCATTACCTTGATCCCAAAACCAGACAAAGACCCTATCAAAAAGGAGAATTACAGACCAATATCCTTGATGAACACAGATGCTAAAAATTCTCACCAAAATACTAGTCAATAGGATCCAACAGTGTATTAAAAGGATTATTCACCATGACCAAGTGGGATTTATTCTTGGGCTGCAAGGTTGGTTCAACATCCGCAAATCAATCCCTGTGATACAGTACGTTAATAAAAGAAGGAACAAGAACCATATGATCCTCTCAATAGATGCTGAAAAAGCATTTGATAAAGTACAGCATCCTCTCTTGATCAAAACCCTTCCCAGTGTAGGGATAGAGGGTACATACGTCAATATCATCAAAACCATCTATGAAAAACCCACAACAAATATCATTCTCAATGGGGAAAAACTGAGAACTTTCCCCTAAGGTCAGAAACATGGCAGGGCTGTCTACTATCACCACTGCTATTTGACATAGTACTAGAAATCCTCAGCAATCAACAACAAAAAGAATAAAAGGTATCTCAATCGGCAAAGAGGAAGTCAAACTCTCACTCTTTGCAGATACGATGATTTATGTGGAAAACCCAAACACTCCACTCCAAAACTGCTAGAACTCATACAGGAATTCAGTAAAGTGTCAGGATATAAAATCAATGCACAGAAATCAGTTGCATTTCTATACACCAACAGCAAGACAGAAGAAAAAGAAATTAAGGAGTCGATCCTATTTAAAATTGCACTGAAAACCGTACGATACTTAAGAATAAACCTAGCCAAAGAGGCAAGAAACGTGTATTCAGAAAACTTTATAGTTTTAAAGAAATCTTTAAATACTCATGAAAGAAATTGAGGAAAACACAAAGAAATGGAAAAACATTCCATACTCATGGATTGGAAGAAAAAATATTGTGAAAATGTCTATGTTACCTAAAGCAATCTACACATTTAATGCAAGCCTTATCAAAATACCATCAATTTTTTCGAATAAATGGAACAAACAATCCTAAAATTTATATGGAACCAGAAAAGACCCTGTATAGCTGGAAGAATGTTGAAAAAGAAAACCAAAGCTGGCAGCATCACAATTCCAGACTTCAAGCTCTATTACAAAGCTGTATCATAAAGACAGTATGCTACTGACACAAAAACAGACACATAGATCAACGGAACAGAATAGAGAGCCCAGAAATTGACCCTTTATTCTATGGTCAACTCATCTTCGACAAAGCAGGAAAAAATGTCCAATGCAAAAAAAAGACAGTCTTTTCAACAAATGGTGTTAGGAAAATTGGACAGCCACATGCAGAAAAATGAAACTGGACCATTTCCTTATGCCACACACAAAAATAGACTCAAAATGGATGAAAGACCTCAATGTGAGACAGGAATCCATCAAAATCCTTGAGGAGAACACAGGCAGCAACCTCTTCAACCTTAGCGGCACCAACTTCTTCCTAGAAACATTGCTAAAGGCAAGGGAAGCAAGGAAAAAATGAACTACTGGGACTTCATCAAGATTAAAAGCTTTTGCACAGCAAAGGAAACAGTCAATAAAACAAAAAGACAACTGACAGAATGGGAGAAGATATTTGCAAATGACATATCAGAAAAAGGACTAGGATCCAAAATCTATAAAGAACTTACCAAACTCAACACCCAAAGAACAAAGAATCCAGTCAAGAAATGGGCAGAAGACATGAACAGATAATTCTCCAAAGAAGACATCCAAATGGCCAACAGACACATGAAAAAGCGCTCAACATCACTCAGTATCAGGGAAATACAAATCAAACCACAGTGAGATACCACCTCTGACTGATACCAGTCAGAATGGCTAAAATTAAGTCAGGAAATGACAGATGTTGGTGAGGATGCGGGAAAAGAGGAACACTGTTGGTGGGAATGCAAGCTGGTCAGCCCCTCTGGAAAACAGTATGGATATTCATCAAAAAGTTGAAATGGAGTTTCCCTACAACCCAGCAATTGCATTACTGGGTATTTATCCTAAAGATACCAATGTAGTAATCCAAAGGGGCATGTGCACCCAAATGTTTATAGCAGCAATGTCCACAATAGCCAAAGTATGGAAATAACCTAGATATCTATCAACAGATGAATGGATAAAGAAGATATGAGACACACACACACACACACACACACACACACACACACACACAGTGAAATACTATGTAGCCATCAAAAATGAACTCTTGTCATTTGCAATGATGTGGATGGAACTAGAGTATATTATGCTAAGCAAAATAACTCACAGAAGGACAATTATCATGTGATATCTCTGATATGAGTAATTTGAGAGGCAGTGCAGGGGGTTTGTGTGGGGAAGGGAGGGAAAAATGAAACAAGATGGGACCAAGGAGGGAAACAAACTGTAAGAGACTCTTAATCTCAGGAAACAAACTGAAAGCTACTGGGGTGAGGGGAGGTTTGGGGTGGCTGGGTGATAGACATTGGGGAGGATATGCGCTATGGTGAGTGCTGTGAATTGTGAAGGATTGATGATTCAGAGACCTCTGAAACTAATAATACATTATATGTTGATAAAAAAAAAAGTTGGCCAGGTGAATGATGGAAGAAGGAGACTGGAACTAGACAGTGTGACATGTGGAAAGGCACAGATGTGTGACATAACCCAGTGCCTTTGGAAGGAAGGGCTGGGAGAGAGAGAAGCCTGAAGAAGGAATTAGGGACCAAACTGGAAAGAACATTGGGATTAAGAAGTCTGAAGTTCACCCTGAAAGCTAGGAGAAGCCACTGAGGCATTTTTGTTGGCAACATCAAACTAAGAGCACAGTAGGGAATGGGTGTTATGAAACTCATCCAGGGTCAGGGAAGTGACCTTGAGCTCTAAACTGGCACAGGACAAGAAAGTGTGAGGGTTCCAGCCAAGGTGGAGAGAGAAATCTTTAAGTGGTAGTAAAGGAGTAGGATCTACAAGTTTAATGAAGGTATGAATTCCAGGATGGGTGAGGGGGATGACAAGGTTGACAGAGGAAATCTGAGTTCCATCTTCCCATTAGCCTATCATGAGCTTTGGAGAGGTAGTGGTGCACAGGGTACTAGGGTCAGAGTTGTGAGTACAAACTAGATGACAGGCTCCTCAAGTTATCTATAATGTCAACTAAAGGGAAAGACTTTGAAAGCAAAATATTTTGTCTTGTAAAGATCAAATTTTCTAAGGTGAAAGAAAAAGGTGACCTGTAATATAAAAAAATCTAATTTACTGCCAACTCTCCCCTCAAAACAAAAACAAAAACAAAGACAAAAAACAATGGTCGAATAAAGCTAACATTTACTGAATACTTACTATGTGTTAAGCACTGTATTAGGTACATCTTATGCATTATCTGGATGAATCTTGGTACCAACCCTAAGAGGTTGATATAAAAATTATCCTATCTTTCAGAATGGGAACTGAGATTGTCCAAGATCATTCAGCTTGTTGGTGGGGCAGGCAGAATCCAACCAGGCATGGATATTTGCCTTTGGTTACCTGTGTAAGGGTATCAGTTCCAACGTTAAACCAGGGGAATTTCATTTTCTGATCTCACAACTGTTAGTGATTTTGGAGGAAGAAGGTGGGCGAGATTGTAGAAGAGAAGCCAGAATTGTGAAGGGATCAGGAGAATTGTTCTTCCTTAACTGATACATTCCTATGGAGTTGAACCTCAGAATGTAAGAGATAATAAAAACCTATCTGTTATGGTCTGAATTATGTCTCTCCCAAAATTCATATTTTGAAGTCCTAACTACCTCAGTCCTAGTAGCTCAGAATGTGACTGTATTTGGAGACAGGGCCTTGAAAGGGGGAATTACATTAAAAGAGATGATAAGTTAAAAATTAGGGGGGACCTTAATCCAATCTGATTGGTGTCTCTATCAGAGGAGTTTCTTATGCATGTACACAGAGAAAAGGCCATGTGAGGACACAATGAGAAGATGATCATCTGCGAGCTAAGGAGAGAGGTTTCAGAAGAAACTAAACCTGCTGACACCTAGAGGTCAGACTTCCAGCTTCCAGAACAGTGAGAAAATAAATTTCTGTTGTGGTACTTCATTACGACAGCCCTAGCTAACTAATCATTCATCTGTCCATCCATTCCTTTGTTCAGCTATATTATGTGCTAAGCTCAAGAGAGACATAAAACACCAACAGGAAACATTACATTATCTCCCAAAGAGAAAAATGGGTAAAGAATAATTATAGCTATATGGGGATAAGTGTTCTGATAGCTTTAAGCTCCATTTAGGGCATTAGATAAGGTGTCCCGTGAGAAGTGACATTTACCTTGCAGGATCAAGGACTTGCAGGAATTCTCCAATCTAGAAGAGGGTTTTTGAATCTGACACTATGGGCATTTTAGGCCAGATAATCATTTGTTGAAATCATTTGTTGCCTTGTGAATTATATTTAGTAGTATTCCTGACCTCTATCCTTTAGATGTCATTCATACCCAGAACCCAAGTTGTTATAACCTAAAATCTCTCCAGACATTGCCAAATGTCTCTTGTGGGGCAAAAATGGTCTAGAGGTTGGGTATGAGCTTCTAAGCCAAGGACACAGAATGGAATCAGGCCAAAGATATGATAGCCACTCAGGAGCCTGTAACCCTCTCATTTTACAAATGAGAAACTAAGGCTCAGAAAGGCGCAGTTCTTCGTGTAAGACCAGGAACTGGTGTGTGTAAACAGAAGCAGCAGTGGATGTAGTGGGGGTAAATGCTTCCAGAAGAAATCTTTAATATAATGCTTATCTCTCTGTGTGTGTATATGCATATTTTTAAAGAAATATAATATCAAGTTCTTACCTATTGCAACATTTGAGACTGTGGGGCTCCAACATGTTAAAGGTTTATTTTCTAGTGCCTGATGTAATGACTGGATGAGTAAGTAGTAAACTAGGACTAGTTACTGGACTAAAGCTGAAACAATAGCAAATGTGATGCTATTACACATTTTTCAAAAGAGTAGTCTAAAATTTATTTGACTAGTAAGCAGCCAATAACTGTTTTTGGTAAAGTGCAGATGCTAAACAAAAGAAATGTTAGCAAGCATTGCCATTTCTTTCTGTAACAGGAAGCAGCTTACAGACCCGGGGCTGGCTGGCGGGACAGTCTGCTGTGACAAGAGGTGCTCTTAAGAAAGCATCTGAATAACGGGCAGCGTAGACACTACAGCTCACTAGCAAGATTGTTTGCTTAAAATTATATCTAAACATAAGCAACAGTTAATGATCCAACAAAGGTGGCCTGTTCTTTCAGGTTCACAATTTATGGCAAATTTTGCCTGGCACTCGCGGGTACTTGGCATTTCTTACTGAAGCACAGAGCTTCATAAGGCATTTACAATGACAACATGAAGAGTTCTCTCTCACTGCCGTGGAGGGTAAAGGCACGACATATGCCAGCCTCAGCATCAGGGTTCCTTTTTGGCAACTAACTGAAAAAATATCTCCTCTAAGAAGCCTTGGGTGGTCACGTTGGACCTTGCGCTGCCTTCACCTCCTCCTCAGTCCTTATGTAGCCCATCTGGCCTAACTCAGGAGGCACTCAACATATGCTGACAGGAATGAGGCTTTCAGGTGTGTTTCCCAGTCCCTGAAGAGCACTCTTCTTTGTATTCTGTTTCTACCCTGCCATCCCATTCCTTCCTGTCAGTGTCCCACTCACCATTTGATAACCTAGGATGTCCTTTAGGAGCATCATTTGCTGTGCAGAGGAGGATGGTTCACAGGTGTGGTTGGAGAGGAGAGGGACTGCCTCCAGGCCCTGTCTGAGGTGTGTTCCTCACTCCTTCCAGCAGCCCCTGAGTTCTCTTCTCTTCTCTCTTTTGTTCCACAAAACAAAGTCGAAAATCCCTGCTCCAGTCCAATAGTGAGACTACAGATAAGAAAACAGAATCCCAAGGGACCTGAGTGACCTGCCCAGGCTATAGATCTCTAACTTAGCATTACCTGAAGCAGAATCTGCCATTCCTTCTTCACCTCAACCAGGATGCTTTGAACCACCCCCTCCCAGAGACTGAAGTCTTTCCTGCTATAGGCCCCTGGGAATGATTGCTGGTTGGACACAGATGGCAAGGGTCAAATATCCCTGACATCCCATAGGAATAGTAAAAGATATTGGTTGACTGACTGGAGACTTAAACAATATTAATGAAATAAATAATTTCAACATGGTCGTGACTCCTTTTAGTCCTTATGGCACAAAATATTATCTATGAGTGTTTATCTATCAAAAGCATTCATCTTTTCAGGTTGAAACCATAAAGGCCAGTTATTGAGCTGAGCGCAATATCCCACTCATCCAGTGGCCTTTGTTACAGATCAGACCTGCCCAAAGACTGTTCTTAACACACTCTGCACCGGTATACTGTTAATAGGGACAACTAAAAGCTATCTCTATGTAGACATTTTTTGTTTTGAAGGAGATCAGATTATGCCATTTAAAAATATGCCACTCCTAATAGGAGAGGGGAAAAATACACTTTCTTCTACCTTCCATCAGTTTACTGGCTGGGAGCCTATAAATTAGACTAACAAAAACCAGATTAATAGAGAAAAGCACACAAATTATGTGATATAAATTTTGTGTGAGGAAATGAGATAAAAATAAGTGGTTTGCTAGGTTTGATAGAGTGTGGAGAATAATGGGAAAATGTGATAGGGAAGAATGGTATGAACTAAGGAAGTACACTGGGGAAACTTACCAAGGCCTATTGGTTCATATTCCTCTCAGTGTTGTGCTATCTTTGGAGATAAGGACACTCCTTGCCTCCAGTTATAAGGAGAATACCTCTCACATGAGGTTCTGAAGACCTGACTCATGGAGCACTGGATGTTATACACAAATAATGAATCATGGAACACTACATCAAAAACTAATGATGTACTATATGGTGACTGACAACATAATAAAAATAAATTAAATTTATATATGCACACACCCTTAAAAAACAAAAAAATCCTCGGTCAGGGGAGATGGAGGAAGTCAGACAGCCCTTCCTGCGCCTGTCATTTCTCAAACTCCTCAGCTTAAAATAATCAATATGTTAAGGTGTCATATTTTGGGTTATAAGGATTATTTTGAACTGAAAATATTTGAGAATCAACAGATACATAAAGAAGCCTCCCCAGATACTTCTATATCTGACTAAAGACTAAAGGTAGAAAGTACTAAGGAAAAAAAAAAAAGAAAAAAAACAAAAGAACAAAGAGAGAGAGAGAGAGAGAGAGAGAGAGAGAGAGAGAGAGAGAGAAAGAAAGTATGAGAAATAAGGCCTGCCATAAATCTCCCATCCTGAGATGGACCTGTACAAACAAACCTAACTGGGATAGTCCTGATGTCTCCTTAGTTTCCTCCATGTATTTATCTTCCCACAGTTTGCCACTGTTGGAAGCCCAAAACTTTTTCCTTTGTCGTGTCACAACTCCATAATTTCTCATTCTTTGTTAGAAATGGTATAGAAGGGGCGCCTGGGTGGCTCAGTTGGTTAGGCGACTGCCTTCGGCTCAGGTCATGATCCTGGAGACCCGGGATCGAGCCCCGCATCGGGCTCCCTGCTCGGCGGGAAGCCTGCTTCTCCCTCTCTCACTCCCCCTGCTTGTGTTCCCTCTCTAGCAGTGTTTCTCTCTGTCAAATAAATAAAAATCTTAAAAAAAAAAAAAGAAATGGTATAGAAGGGGCACCTGGGTGGCTCAGTTGGTTAAGCGACTGCCTTCAGCTCAGGTCATGATCCCGGAGACCCGGGATCGAGCCTCACATCGGGCTCCCTGTTCAGCGGGAAGCCTGCTTCTCCCTCTCTCACTCCCCCTGCTTGTGTTCCCTCTCTCACTATGTTTCTCTCTGTCAAATAAATAAAATAAAATAAAATAGTATAGAAGACCTCAGTCCTATCTATTTCTGTGAGTCCTCACTTCTTTTCCAGAAAAAACCATGATGTCCCATAAAAATTAACACCACATAAAGTGTGTATGCCTTTTTCTGTTAATATAATAAGCAAAGCCTCAGGTAATAAGCCTAAAAGGACAGAGAAGATTTTCCTCCCCCACAGTTATGTGTTACCTCACTATTTCTCTTATTCACTATGTTCACTCTTGATTTATGTTCACTGATTGTTAATTTTGCTCTATATATCTATCTATTTAACTACCCATCCATTCATTCATTTATGTATTCATGATCCATCCACCCAGATAGCCATTTACTTATTTTATCAAATCTTTTGAGATTACTTGTAGATATCATGACACTATATATCTAAATACTTCAGCTAGAATCTCCAAAAACAAAATCTTTTATCTATACTAACATAATTATCACATTTGAAATTACATTGAAATGATATGATTATTTAATTTCTTGCTTCCCATAGTGTTGTCCCAGGGCCACCATCATCTGACTTTACCACTAGGAACTCTCAGATGGTGTATGTGGGAGTTGGAAGGGGTATGGAATCTGTGGGGTTTTTTTTCTTAATTTTTAAATTCCCATTATAATCAGAGAATTTCGTAAATATGCTTTGTTTTGATATACTATTTTCTTTAAACCATTCATACAGAGCTGTGATGTAGATAAATTACTCCCACATTTTCCCACTCTGCTCCCCAAGCATTGGGCGGCAGCAATCTTGTCTCTATTTTCTGTCCTGGAATCCAGTGCCTACCTCAGGTACTCAATAAACAGTTCCTGAAATACTGAACTTGGGAAGAGGATTATTTTTTCATAGTGTGAAATGATAAGACAAGACTTCCACCAAAATGCACCACAAAACACTAAATTTTATAGAATTTGTTTTGATCTACCTGGAATCCTATAAAGATGCTAAGTGTATATATATTTTTTAAGATTTTATTTATTTGATAAATAATCTCACAGCCAGAGAGGGAACACAAGCAGAGGGAGTGAGAGAGGGAGAAGCAGGCCTCCCGCCGAGCAGGGAGCCTGATGTGGGACTCGATCCCGAGACTCCAGGATCATGACCTGAGCCGAAGGCAGTTGCTTAACCAACTGAGCCACCCAGGCGCCCCGCTAAGTGTATATTTTTAAAATTTTTTTAGTTTGAGTATGTTGATATGTTACATTAGTTTCGGGCATACAACATAGTAATTTAAGCTTATACTTTATGCTATGTTCACCACAAATATAGCTATCATCTGTCACCATACAATGTTTTTACAATATCGTTGACTGTATTCTTTATACTATGCTTTTTATTTCCATCTTATTCATTCCATAACTGGAAGCTTATATCTCCCACTCCCCTTCACCCATTTTGCCCAACGTCCCACCCTCTCCCCTCTGGCAACCATG
Organism: Spilogale gracilis; assembly: GCA_004023965.1. NCBI lineage: Eukaryota > Metazoa > Chordata > Mammalia > Carnivora > Mephitidae > Spilogale > Spilogale gracilis. Next base: position 57,202 of record PITA01012222.1, read on the forward strand.
TTTGTTCTCTGTATTTATTGGTCTGATTCTACTTTTTGTTTATTCATTTGTTTTGTTGTTGTCTTTGTCTGTTTCTAAATATGAGTGAAGTCATATGGCATTTGTCTTTCTCATTATGACTTATTTCACGTAGCATAATGCCCTATAGGTCTTTCCATACTGTCTCAAATGGCATGTTCTCATTTTTAAAAGATTTTATTTTTTATTTATTTGACACACACACAGAGAGAGAGCACAAGCAAGTGGAGCAGCAGGCAGAGGGAGAGGGAGAAGCAGACTCTCTGCTGAGTAAGGAGCCCAATGTGGGGCTTGATCCCAGGACTCTGGGATCATGATCTGAGCCAAAGGCAGCTGGTTAACCAATTGAGCCACCCAGGCACCTGTGATCTCATTTTTAATGGTTGTGTAATATTCCACCGTGTGTGTGTGTGTGTGTGTGTGTGTGTGTGTATACACACCATGTCTTCTTTATCCATTCATTTATCAATGGACACAGTTTTCTTCCATATGTTGGTTACTGTAAATAATGCTGCAAAAAACACAGAGGTGCACATGTTTTCAAATCAATTTTTGTGTGTGTGTTCTTTGGGTAAATACCCAGTAGTGGAATTATTAGATCATATGGTATTTCTATTTTTAAGCTTTTGAGGAACATCCATGCTGTTTTCCACAGTGGCTATACCAATTTACATTCTTACCAGTGACTGTTTCTTTTTCTCCATATCCTTGTCAACACATGCTATTTCTTGTCTTTTTAAATTTTAGCCATTCCAACAGGTGTAAGCTGATATCTCCTTGTAGTTTTGATTTACATTTCCCTGATTATTAGTGATGTTGCACATCTTTTCAGATGCCTGTTGGCTATCTGTATATCTTCTTTGGAAAAAATATCTATGAAGATCCTCTGCCCATTTTTAAATCATATTTTCTTGGTGTTGAGTTGTATAAGTTCTTCATGTATTTTGGATATTAATCTGTTGTTGGATATATCATTTGGAAAAATCTTCTCCCATTGAGTAGGCTACCCTTTTGTTTTGTTGATGGTTTCCTTTGCAAAAGCTTTTTATTTTGGAGTAGTCTCAATAGTTTCTTTTTACTTTTGTTTCCCTTGTTTTAGGAGATGGCAGTTTGACAATTTATGTTTTAACAAACCTTCCAAGTAAGTCTGGGGCATGGTAAAGTTTGAAAGCCACAGTTCAAGATTAAAAGATAAAGAGATCTGACAACTACATGCACTGTGTAATACTTGTTAGATTCAACTTTGGAGTGGGATGAGCTGGGGAACAGCCAAACGGGATACTACTGGGTCAATTGGGGGAAATTTGAATATGGAAGTGTACATTAAGTCAGGGATTCTCAGAATTGAATGTGCACACAAATCACCTCGGGATCTTATTAAAATCTAAATTCTGATTTTTGACTCTGGGGTGGGCCCTTAGATTCTTCAATCCCAATAAACTCCTCGGTGATGCTGATGCTGCTGGCATATTTTTAAAACTAATCTGGAATAACTCTAGAATAATTCTTCAATCTTTTATTTTTCATTACACTGACACTTCTGAGTATTCTAAGCTAGCTGTTTTGCAAAATATCTCACAACTTTGATGCACCTGATTATTCCCTCATAATTAGACTAAATCATTTTGGCAGAAATATAATATAGGGGATCCTGTGCCCTTCTTAGGATAGCACATCAGGACACATGATTTTATTGCTCTTTAATGCACTTGCAGTTTCAACTTTCAGCCTTTCTTCCTCCACCCATCCCATGGCCTTCTGAGCAGGGGTGGTGTCAAAATCAGGCCCAGGAGACCTTCAGCTACACTCACACTCTTCTTGGTACCATTGACAGAAGCAGCAGTGAAGACCTAACTGGGAAGATGAATGCCCCTGAGACAGTTCCCACTGATCTGTCTTCCTACTCAAACCCTAATGATACAAAACAATATAGCTGTGTTTGTGAAAGTCCTCCTGTACCAAAGATGAATCACTGGTTTGCCTCAGAAATGAAAGGGAGACTGATTCAGACAAGTTCTGTTGCCAAAAATACCGTATGGAGGATGTTATATCAAAAAACAGAAAGCAAGCAGAAGCCAACAGAGAAACACTGAAGGTGTTATGACAGACTTACAGAAATCCTTTTGAAGATATAGGTAACAAGATTTGAACCTTCTCTGGAAACTGGCAACTAGTCCAGTGAGCATCCTTATATTACTTTCAAAGAGAATCTCAAAATAGAACAAAGGCACACATTTCACAAAGAAAATTTATGAAATGAATTGAAGACAAAAACTAAGAATACAAAATTTTTGTGATGATTAAGGCATTAGTTAAAATGGAGTAATCAAAAGACACTTTACTGCTTAATACTTTAAAGGCAAATAAAGAAACAGTGAGAGAGTAGTACTTGAGAATAGTCAAGACAGTCATAAAAATCCTCGTCACTGGGAGTTTCAGCACTCAAGTTCTTTTCTTGGATCATAATTATTGTTGAGAAAGACAATATAAGAATTATAAAACAAATCTGCCTGCTTAAGTTGATCAGCCTTCCGGGCACACTATGATTTCCACTGAAGGAGGAGTGTGGGTCCAGTATATGTCCTTATTCTCTGTGTTGGGAGGCATCTGGTCCCCAAAAGCCTGCCAAACCCAGATGACTGGGGAGTCACTTTTCCCCAAATCTGGGGACACTGTGAATCCCACTTCCACAGTCTGAGGCTCTAAGTATGGTGAAGTTTCCAGACACAGGTGTAGCTGAGACACTTAGTCATTTCATCCCAGAAACTGAAAGCATAATGAAAGGAGAGTTTTAACCCATGACCTCCAACCTTATCTTTTAGGTCTGATGTATTGTTATTAATTAAGGGCAATAACAAGCAAAAAGGTTTAAATGCAAGTAAAGAGGAAAGAGTGTAGTGAGATCCACTAAATTTAAGGCACTTCTATAAAAGTTGTCAAAGAACTAGAGCCAGCTGACGTCCCCTCTCCAGTTTTATCTCCCCCATACCCCTCTGGCACGCTGTACTTCAGTTGCTCCCAACCACCAGGGTGCCTCAAGCTTGCCACACATTCTTGCCTCCAGGCCTTCTTCCCTGCCTTTCCCACCTCTAGCTGGTTGAGCTCAGATTAGACAATCCCTTCCCTGGGAAGCCTCCTTAATGTTCACCCTTTCCAGTGCTACCCCTACAGAACCCTGTGCTTCCAGTTCATACAGGTACCTATCCCTTCCTCTAGACTATAATCTGGTTTTGAAGGCAGAACCCGTATTTTGTTCTATTTTTAAATTTTAGTATCCAGTGCCTGGCACATGATATTAATCATGCTGGAAATGTATTTACTATATACCAGGCATTACTCCAAGTACTTTAGATTAATCAATTCATTTAACATGCACAACATTATGAGGTAAATACTGTTATTATCACCAATTTACAGCAAAAAGAGTCACAAAGAATTTGAGTGATTTATCTATGGTCTTATATCTGGTAAATGGTAGAGCTATGATTTGAACCCAGCCAACTTGATTCTATGCGCCATGCTTTTAAACTATAAATTATATTGCTCTTAACAAATACTGGATGGAAGAATGTGTAAATGGAGATGATGTATATAAGGATGGATAGAAGGATGGATGAAAGGATGGATGGGTGGATGGGTAGAGTGTGCAGGGCTCGCTGGGGAATGAGAGAAATGTGCCCACTGTAGACCTCTTCTAAGGAAGACCCAATTAAGTGCAAACATTTAGGCACAAACTATTTCATACTAAAGCAGGGTTCTATATGTTAGAGAACATACAAATACACAGAAGTTGACATTGAAGAACCCATGAAAATAGCACAGGTTTTAGAATCGGAGGACTAGATGTGGAGCATGATCCTGTTGATTTGAGGCTACTTACTTTGTTAACACTGACCACATCAGTAGGAGAATATATGAATAATCAACAGAGTGCTTGGAACTTGGGAACCTTCTGATTGATTTTAGTTCCTCCCCTGCTCCAGAAAATGACATCGCCTAGACCCGATTTATCATAAGCAAGAAAATGCTAAGAAAAGGATTGGAGTGGCTGGCTCACTGGAGGACAGGAACACAAAACTTGTCTGGATCCTCTGCTCTGTTCCTGGAACTGGGCTTTGGTCTTTGAAAAGAGAGGTGAACTCACACCTTAGCTCTGCCAATTCTGAAAATTCTAGAATTACTGGATAACTTTTACTTCATCTTGGAAAAATACGCCAGTGTATACAGATGTAATATCCCTGAGGGCAGAGTGCTTGATATTTATATTTAGTAGTTCTTTTTTATATAATAAAAGTAATTAAAGCTCATTGCAAAAAATTAAAGAACTACAGAGAAGTATAAAAACGAAATGAAAGACTGGCCCATGTTTCTCATCTTGGAGGACCTTTCTTAATTTTTTAGTATGCATAAGCATGTATACTTTTTTGAAACCAGAAATAGGATGAGTCTGTATATAGCATTATGTTATTTTTACCTGATGATATATTGTGGATAGCTTTCCTAACATAGGAATACATAATCAGCAATCCACTGAAAAGCATAGCATAAATTATTTAGTAATAGCATAAATGAGGCTCATATGAAACCATTATTATAAAAAATACTCCAGTGAAAATCTATAGATATATCATTAAGCTCCTTTTTCTATTATTGCCTTTGCTTAAATTCCAAAATGGGAATTTTAAAGCTAAAGATAAACATTTTTATTTTGATACAACTTGCCAAGCTCCTCTAGAAAGGCGATGTTTCATCAACCATATAGGAAAGTAACCCACACTTTCTCTAACACTGGATATAGCTATTGTTTTTAAATGGAGCAAGAAAAAAAGAAAGAATAATTTCTCATTTTAACTTACATATATATTTTTTTCCTGAGGCAATCTTCAAAATTTATGTAAATATAATGCACTTAAAAATCAAGATATTATTTTATATATTTCAGTGCTCCCAAGTTGGGGCCATAAATATTTACAATTGTTAGATCTTCTTGTTGGATATACCCCTTTATTATGATACAGTGCCCTTTTTCATCTCTTGTTACAGTCTTTGGTTTAAAATCTAGTTTGTCTGATATAACTATGGCTACTTAGGTTTTCTTTTGATGTCTATTTGCATGATAAGTGTTTCTTCATCTCCTTATTTTCAACCTGCAGGTGTCTTTAGGTTTAAAATGAGTCTCTTACGACAGGACCCATCCATATGCTGTCTACAAGAGACTCATCTTGAATCGAAAGACACTTCCAAATTGAAAGTGAGGGGATGGAAGACCATCTTTCATGCCAATGGACCCCAAAAGAAAGCCGGGGTAGTGATTCTCATATCAGACAAATTGGATTTTAGTCTAAAGACTGTAGTCAAAGACTCAGAAGGACACTACATCATTCTTAAAGGGTCTATACATCAAGAAGATCTAACAATTGTAAATATTTATGCCCCTAACATGGGAGCAGCCAACTACATAAGCCAACTGTTAAACAAAATAAAGAATCATATTGATGTAAATACACTAATTGTAGGAGATCTTAACACACCACTCTCAGCAATGGACAGATCATCTAAACAGAAAATCAGTAAAGAACCAAGAGCCTTGAATGACACATTGGACCAGCTGGATCTCATAGATATATTCAGAACATTTTACCCTAAAACAGCAGAATACTCATTCTTCTCAAGTGCACATGGAACTTTCTCCAGAATAGACCACATACTAGGTCACAAATCAGGGCTCAACCGATACCAGAAGATTGAAATTATTCCCTGCATATTCTCTGACCACAATGCCGTGAAACTGGAACTCAATCACCATAAAAAGTTCAGGAGAAAATCAAACACTTGGAA
>PITA01012223.1:0-42515 GCA_004023965.1 Spilogale gracilis
TATAAAGAACTACTCAAACTCAACACCCAAAAAGAAGATGAACACATCAAAAAATGGGCAAGAGACATGAAGAGGCACTTCTCCGTAGAAGATATACAAACAGCTAACAGACACATGAAAAAATGTTCAGCGTCACTAGCTATCAGGGAAATTCAAATCAAAACCACACTGAGATACCACCTTACACCAGTCAGAATGGCCAAAATTAACAAGTCAGGAAACAACAAGTGTTGGAGAGGCTGCGGAGAAAGGGGAACACTCTTACACTGTTGGTGGGAATGCAAGCTGGTGCAGCCACTTTGGAAAACAATGTGGAGATACCTTAAAAAATTAAAAATAGAGTTCCCCTATGACCCTGCAATTGCACTACTGGGCATTTACCCCAAAGATACGGATGTAGTGAAAAGAAGGGCCATATGTACCCCAATACTCATTGCAGCAATGGCCACAATTGCCAAACTGTGGAAAGAGCCAAGGTGCCCATCAACAGATGAATGGATAAAGAAGATGTGGTACATATATACAATGGAATACTACGCCTCCATCAGAAAGGATGAATATCCAACTTTTGTAGCAACATGGACTGGATTGGAAGAGATTATGCTGAGTGAAATAAGCCAAGTAGAGAAAGTCAAGTATCAGGTGGTTTCACTTACTTGCGGTGCATAAGGGGTAACCTAGAGGACAGTAGGAGAAGGAAAGTAAATGGGAAGTAGGGTAATCCAGGGAGGGAAACGAAACAACAGAGACTTAGGACACAGAAACAAACTGAGGGACTTGGAGGGGGGGTGAGAGAGCCTGGTGGTGGGCACTGGGGGCACCTATTGCATGGAGCACTGGGTATGGGGAATGGGGAATGAATCTCGGAACACTGGGAAAAAAAATTTAAGTAACAATAAAAAAAATAATGTAAAAAAAAAAGAATGATAATTTCAAAACAGGGATAGATTAATTCCAGTTTGGGAAGAGATTAATTCCATAATAATTTCTACCAAAGAACTGTAAAATCTATTACAACAAATGGAAGGAAAGAAACTTCCTTTCAGGAGACTACAACTTCTACAAAGCAAGCAACATTAAATCATATCAGTCTGAAACAGTGCTTCTTCCATCTACTCTCAGAAACCTGAATAAAAGCAGGTGATTAAATAGGTCACCTGGGTAGTCTGACCTTGACCATATTACTAAGTACATTAAAGATGTGACATAATTTTTGATAAACCAGTAAAATATATTGACATATTTAAAAGGTTATATTATGTCTTACTGGCCTGACCTTAAACCTGATTTTCAATATTTTCTGTCTCAGAATATAAGAGAAACACACTTTATTTTAAAGGCTCAGACTTTGATTATCTAAACAATGATTTTTTATTGAAAAATAAACTTGAGAGTTCTAATATTATAAGCAGTTTAGCATGAACAGTTTATTTTTATTCTATAAAAATTGTTTAAGAAATTTAACATTCACTTATATTTTAAGAACTCTCTTTGCAAACAGGATTGCAGGAAATTTCCTTCATCAGATAAAGATTATCCTCAAAAGGACAAGGCAGTCCTTAGCACTCAGCTCTGGTATCAGTTTTCTCCTGACCTAACAGACCTGCTGAACCTTCCCCTTGTCCCCTTCTGAAAGGGGGAAGAAAGTGAGCTACGCAGGTCATCAAGATATCTCTCTCCTCGATCCCATAGCATAAACAGTTCAAACAGAAACAGGCCTTAAACCAACTTAATTTGTATGAGGTTCATGATAATTAATAATTACTGAAATATATAAATGTAAAGGGTAAAACACACTTTCTATATGGGCAGGGTAAGTAGTAATCTTGAGTCTTCATCCTGTATGGTAATTTTCCAAATGCTCTGTAGACATTAATCCACTTGAACCTCAAAGCAAACCTAACAAAGGATATACTATTAATCCCATTAAAATATAAATAAATTCAGATTCAAAGTATCCATGTCTTAGCTGGATTGTTTCTAAACCAAGTAATACAGGAAATTAGCTGCAAAAACATAGCTTTACTATAAAGGAAAGGAGGTGAAAAGAAAGTGACAGCAACAAGAGAACTCATGGTTGAAAGTGGACTATTTTTAAAAAAGTAAGTTGAACATAAATAATATTTGTTTTCTAAGGAAAATAAGCCAGTTAAGAGACAAATATTGAAATGTGCACGGTGGGAAAGGGAAAATTGACAGAGCTCTGAGAAAATACTTTTAAAGGAAAAGGAAATATGTAAATTTTAATGACTCTGGTTGTGTTACCAGTAAGTTGGTAAAGTCTGTTTCTAATTGCTTGCATTATTTTGGAGTAGGAGGAAAGTAATCCTGACGGGGTGCCTGGGAGCTCAGGAAGAGGTCGAGAACCATTTTTTTTTTTTTTAGAGGTAGAGAATTTTAATAAAATTGGCATAAAGAGAAAATTATAGGCCTTTGGGGAATAAGATTCAGTTAACCTAAGACACTTGAAAAGTTTGTGCTAGTACATCTGCCACTGCTGTTCAATAACCTGGAATTAAGAATCAGGGAGACAGATGACTGAGAAGATATAATCATAAAATTTAGAATTTGCAAGGGCAAAGTGCCAAATGAGCAAATACAAGAAGGACCAGGGGCAGCAAGAAGGAAATGCAGACACGTGTCCTATATAAGCCCTCAGCAGAGCAGGACTTGTGCATTCTTACCCTAGTGCACTGGCTTAGTTTCCCTCTATTCAGCATGCCCTCTCCCTGTTCGACATTATTTCAGCTTCCTTTGAAAGCCTGCCTTCTCAGTGAGATGATCCTTAGTCTTTCCTCTATCCAAAACTAATCACTATAAATTTCTAATGTATTTGTTTCCTACACTATTTTTCAACTATTTTTATTTCCAAAAATTGAATTCCCAAAAATTGCAACCACTATACTAGGTGTTTACATAACAAATGGTAGCACAGAACATTTACTGAGCACAATATCTGAGCCAACCAGTGCCATCGGCACTTTACAGGTAACATTTCACAACAAATCTAACTCAAATCTGACAACTCACCAACCTCAAATCTTAGACCTCAAAGTTGTCTCAAACTCTAATGGAGGGGGTTGCATCTCTGGAATATCCTGCATTTAAAAAGTGGGGGAAATACACATTAAAAATTATGAAAATGTTTCAAAACTTTACAGAGCTATAAAAACAAAGTTAAAATGACTCTTAATCTCAATATCCAGAAATAAACATGACTACTATTGAAAAAAAAGGGGGGAGTAGAAGGTGAATACTTTTATAAACATCATTTCTCAGATAAAGAAAGAGAATCTCAAAAAGGATTCCACATCATGCAATCTCTAAGTAATAGAAGCAGAATTCAAACCCTGGCATTAAACTCCAGGGACTATCATTCCGCTTCTTTTTAGACCATTTTGTACTGTCCTGTACTGTCACTATTTGGTCTATAGATTCACAAAAGACATGCCTGCATGCCCGCAGCACCTAAATAGGTGCTCAATAACATGTTTATTTGTGTTCAAGGCCTGAAACAGTCCTGAACTCTTGAATGAGATATAAAAAGACATTTTCCCCATTTGGAATTGATTCCAATGACAGGCTCTACCAAAAGCACAGAATATGATTTTACCTACAATCTTTTTCCCCATCAATACTATCTCAGCTTTCACTTAAAAGCCTAGGCATTCAGAGGGTAAAAGAGAAACTCTTTATTTTCTCTGATACAGACTTCCAGATTGTGTAACTCAGATACATATACAACAGTTTTCTATTGCTACATAACAATTTACCACAAACTAGTAGCTTTAAAAAAATCCATTTATTATCTCATAGTTTCTTTGGTCAGACTCTGGCCTTGGTTTGGCTGGTTCTCTGCTCAGGATCTCAGAGGGCTGAAAATGTATTTTCAAGACTGTATTCTTTCCTGGAGTTCTCTTCAAATTTGCACATTTGTTGGAGGAATTCAGCCCCTTATTTATAGGACTGCGGTCCTTACTATATAAATGCAGGGTATAAGCCATGGGGACACTCCCAGCTCCAACTGCAAAACTACCATTTATTTCCATGTGATCCTCTCCACAACATGCTGCTTTGCTTTAAAGCCAAAAGAAGAGCACTTACTGTAGCTTCAAATCTCTCTTACTTCCGTGTCTGACCCACAGAACCTATTTAAAAGGAGATTCATCCAATGCCAGTATGTGCCAGCAGGGGGCAGGAATCTTGGGAGTCATCTAAAATTCTGCCTGCCACATATAGTATACATTCTTATGCTTGACTTTCAAATATCTAATCAAAAATTGTTCACTTCTGTTTTCCTACAGCCCAGTGAGAGTCACAGAGGTCCGAGGAGACAATATCCACCTAGGCCACTGCTTCCTCCTCCTCTTCCTCCTCCTCCTCCATATTTTCCTTTTGGTCCAGGATTTTTCCCACCCCGTCCTCCACCTTATGGCCCAGGGGGAGTTCCACCACCTTATGGCCCAGGGGGAGTTCCACCACCCCCACCACCACCTTATGGCCCAGGGCGAATTCCACCACCCCCTCCACCACCTTATGGCCCAGGGCGAATTCCACCACCCCCTCCACCACCTTATGGCCCAGGGGGAATTCCACCGCCCCCTCCTCCACCTTATGGCCCAGGGAGAATTCTACCACCCCCTCCTCCACCTTATGGCCCAGGGAGAATTCCACCACCTCTGCCTATATTCGATCATGGCCCAGGTTATCCATATCCACCTTTCCGACCAAGACCTTATCCAAGTGGATCTCCAACTGGATACCCCTCAATTTACCCTCCCTTTATTCCTGAACCTCAAACACAAACAACTATAATAGACTCTACTACAACCACAACAGACACCATTACCACCCAAACAGACCCCACCACCCGCACAACTACCACTACTCCCCAAGAGACAACTACCGCTTCGACTCCCCAAGAGACAACTACCGCTTCAACTCCCCAAAAGACAACTACCGCTTCAACTCCCCAAAAGACAACTACCGCTTCAACTCCCCAAAAGACAACTACCGCTTTAACTCCCCAAAAGACAACTACCGCTTCAACTCCCCAAAAGACAACTACCGCTTCAACTCCCCAAAAGACAACTCAGAAGAAGTTTTTAGATAAACTCATTTCAATTTTTGGATGAGAATGAGATATTCATAAGCTCTGAGCTTTGGGGACGAATAATCTTAGAAAGAAACTACCAAACAATCCACACAAACATTATAACAACAAAGTGAAAATAAAGAGTCTAGCAACAATATGATATCGCCAGTGTTGTCATGAGTGCCACCAGTTTGTCGCCCCTCTCTGGCACCCCAATGAAGATCAGTGCTGTCAGAAGCCTCACCTTATAACGTGAAGTCAAGGAGGTAATTAGGGGGAAATACAGTGAAATATCTCGACTTATACTTAGGGTGATGAAGCTAGAAAATTAGGTTCCCTCTTGAGTATCACAACCCAGCACACAACTACAACATACAAAATAACAGGTTAATAGATATTTACACTAAATAATCTTAGGTCTCCCCACAGAAGTCCCCCTAAAGTATTCCTGAGTACCACCTGATCATTAATTATAATATATTTTCATATTATCTGCTCAATTCCAGAACAGAAATGTCTTTCTAGCAAATCAAAGTATTTAAATGAAAAATGAAGCACAAGTCTTAATTTGATATGAAAAAACATTTTCCAAGCTAAGGAAGAAATACATGATGGTTTCAGGCATCAATAATAAAAGGCAGATGACTAAAACTCCACAAAGTTTCCCTTGCTTCCAACTATTAGATAAGGTTTTAATCTACAGTATTTCAGAAATGGCCTCACCATACCCTGAGAGCTGTATCTTTCATACATTTTTTACTGTTGAAGTACAAAACTCCATTTTCCTTTCAGGATATAACAACTCACACTGTCATCAAACACATGAATCAAAATTTCTCAAAGATATCTAATGTAAGCATAAATTTGTTTACATGTACTTAGTGTTATCTTTAATCTTACAGATAGTTGTTGAGAATTTATTATGATACAGAATCTGTTTCAGGAGCTGAGAAATTAGCAATAAGGAAGGCAGTCAACGTCACTACTTTCAGGGAGATTCCATTGTCGTATGACAAAAAGAGTAAACGCGTGTATATGTAAGAAGTGAGAAGTGCTTTGAAAAAATAAGAAAAATAAATAGATACAAAGTAGTGTTTTATTTGAGATAATCAGAAAGAACCTTTCTGATAAAGCAGTATTTAGGCAAGGGCTTGAAGAGTGTTAAGAAGTCAAGTATTCAGAGATCTAAAGAAAGAGTACTGAAGGAAGAAGGGATACAACGGAGAAAGGTCTGAAGTAGCAGGGAATGTTTTGTGCAAAAGCACCAGAAGAATGGTAATATGACTCACACTCAGTGGAAAAGGAGGGAAGTTGAAGGTAAATAATACCAAGAAGGCAGAGACAGCCCATATCATAAAGAACCTAAGATTTGAATTTTATTCTAAATATATGAGAGCTCATTAGAACTTTAAGCAAAGGAATAACATTATCTAATAAACATTTTCAAAAGTTCATCCCTCTGGCTGCTCTGAGTACCACACTATAAGGAGAACAAGAGTAGAGGCTCTTTCAAGAATCCTGCTGTGAAACATGGAGGCTTAGACAAGAATGAAGAAGGGGGGAGGTGGTCAGACATAGAAACAGCTAAAAAAAATACTCAAAAGGATTTGATGAAGTGTTGGACCTGGGTTTTAAAGGAAAAGAAATAATCTAGAAAGAACTCTGATATCTTGCACCAAAGAAAGCATGTGAATAATGGTGTCATTTAATGACATTTAATGAGAAAGCTAAGATTGAAGATGACTCACAGTATAAAAATTTGAACTATCATACTCATGCACTGGATAAAGTTTCACATCTTTAACTTCAGTACTATTTTTTATTACTGGAATAATATGACTATCACAAATTTAGCATTTTAAAACAATACAAACAATAAAACTGGAATAATATGACTATCACGAACTTAGCTAAGTTTAAGATGCTAAGTTCTTAAAACAAAACAAAACAATACAATTGTACCGTTCTATGGACCACAAGTCCACAAAATAGCAGGACACAACTACTTCCCTTGGAGTCTTACAAGGCTAAAGTCAAGCTTAGCAGCAGAGCTGCATTCTTTTTTGGAGGGGAGAATGTTCCAAAGTTCATTCATCCCTCCTACCCATCTCTTCTGTCTCTTCTTCTCTACATCTCTCTGAATCCACTCTATGTATCTATTTTTAAGCACCCACATGATTAGATTGAGCCTATCAAAATGATCCAGAATAAGCACTCTATAAATATCTATATCTTAATAACATTTAAAAAGTCCTTTTGCGGGGCACCTGGGTGGCTCAGTTGGTTAAGCAACTGCCTTCGGCTCAGGTCATGATCCTGGAGACCTGGGATCGAGTCCCACATCAGGCTCCCTGCTCTGCGGGAAGCCTGCTTCTCCCTCTCTCACTCCCCCTGCTTGTGTTCCCTCTCTGGCTGTGTTTCTCTCTGTCAAATAAATAAAATCTTTGAAAAAAAAAAAATAAAAAAAAAAAATAAAAAAATAAAAAGTCCTTTTGCAGCAGTACCTAGATTAGTATTTGATTAAATAACCAGAGGATGGGAATCGTGAGGGGCGCATCCTTAGAAATCTACCCATAACAACTTCCAAGTAGTGATACTGAGCAGACAGAATGTATGCAAGAGCATTTTTCCAGGGATTAATGACAGAAAGACAGACTGGGAAGAGGAGGTATCCAAGGAATTGGGTTATATATGAGCTAAGTTATATCACAAAGGTTGGTACAAGTTTACAAAGTGGATATAATGACAACTCAGACTTAGCTAGGTATACTTCCACTTTGTATTATCAAATATGTGAACAGGCAAAGAACACAATATGCAGAGATGAGGAAAATATGGTATGAGTATCTTCCTGGCACTTCCCTTCTTCCTTATAGAAGCATACCCAAATTTTGTAAGTCTCAACAGCCAATGTAGACTAAAAAAATCTACCAGACCACAGATCTTAGAACTGACTTTAAACTGTTTAGTCATGGGGAGAGGTGCATAAGCAGTGAAAGGTTCACTACATTGCCTTTTAAGTAATTACTTGCTGAACCTTTTAAGTAATTACTTGAACCTATCATCTGTATTGTTTTTCTTAGTTTGCCATCAAGTCAAATCAAGGTTTCACAATGCTTACAATTTCTAACATCCCCATTTTGATTTTATGTTATCACTAACTCCCACTGTCTACCTTCTCTGCTCCCACTCCTAGTTCAATGAACGGTGCTGAGGGAGCTCACATATCTATACTATCTGGACAGGCTATATAATCCTTCCATTTATTATGGTAAGTCCATTTTATCTGTGTATGGACATGGTCTTTGAGGACATACAAGGAAAATATTATAGAAATGGACTATATAATCAAAGCTGGATAACAAAAAAAAAAAACCTATAAAGACATGAGGAGTGTATTTAATATGCTTTATTGCGGTTTGTCTTCAATTCCCAGAAAGTTATATGCAACTTCGTATATATCAGAAGAGGAAAAACTAAAATTACATTTTCAAGACACAACTGGTATTCTGAATGTGATTGGATTCAATCCAGTGCGAAACTTTTTTATGACGTTTAGGAGACAGAAGTAGGACAAAAGCCATTTTTTGGCTGATTGGACTACCAGCAAGCAAGAGCAGAGGTATTAGAGGTGGCTAACTGCTGCTTCCTGGGTGAAAGGCAGTCCCACTGCGGTGGTAGCAACAGCGGGAGCAGCTTTGTGCTCTCTGAATCACAACCCTACAACCTCAACTTCCACTCCTTTGATCACTCTTGCCAATGCTTAGTAAAACAGGGCTATGTGAAAGAATCGTTTCTTTTCTTGAATAGAACCCACCAATAAAGAAAAACAGTAAATAAGGAATGGGGGTACAGTCAACAGATAACACGCCAGTGTCTATCTAATATTGTATTGTTAAAAGAACCATTAAAAAAGGACAGTAGTGAAAGGATCTGGATATGGCTGAAGGCCGCAAGCAAACTTCTATGGAGACATAAAGAGCATTTTTTCATAGGAAAGATTGTATGCACTATTGTGAGGGAGAAGCCAGGTTTAGTTAATGATTCAAAGGAAAACCCTAAGACAGAAGGACACTTGCTCATAAGACACTTGACATGGCTGATACAATGTCTTTAGCCAATCATCGGAAAATCATCCCCTCAGATACAGACACCCCATAAAATTCCTTCATTTCAAATCTGGGATTCTAGAACATCCTCTCTGGCCCATTTTTCTGCCTTTCTAAATTTTTCTTCCTCTCCCTCTATTAAATATTCTCTTCAGTATCACTAGACTCTTTAAGTCCTCCTGACTTTTCAGTATTGGATTACCATTTGGGATTTACTTATCTCCATTTTCTGCGTGGATCCTAATGTTGAAAAAACTATAGACTTATCAGTGAATATTTTTAAGTTACTAATAAATTGACTACAACATTCAGCACCAACTACCAAGTATTATAAACCTATTATATGTTTGAAACTGACTGCAAAATATAGATACCAAATGATATACATATATAGATGTAGATACAATATATAAATATAGATGTAGATATCACACACACAGTTGACACTTGAGTAATATGCAAGTTAAGGGCACCAATCCCCATGCAGTCAAACATCTACATATAACTTTTGATGCCCCAAAAACTTAACTACTGATAGTCAACTGTTGACTAGAAGCCTTACCAATAACACAGTTAATCAATACATGTTATATGTATCATATACTGTATTCTTACAATAAAGTAAATTAGAGAAAAGAAAACGTTATTATGAAAATCATAAGGAAAATGAATTTACAGTACTGTACCATAAATAATCTATGAAGAATGCATCTGCTCAGTTCAAACTCATGTTGTTCAATAGTCAACTGTATGTGTGTGTGTGTCTGTGTACTGCTCAACAACACATGTGTTATATTTTCCCTCTTGAGATGAGGCTCAGATAGCTACAATAATTTGGCATATCATTAGTGGCAAGCCCGAAATCCAACTCAAGTAGATCCATATTTTTTATACAATGCTTACAATTTTTTTAAGATTTTTTATTTATTTATTTGACAGAGAGCAAGATCATAAGTAGGCAGAGAGGCAGGCAGAGAGAGGAGGAAACAGGCTCCCTGCTGAGCAGAGAGCCCAATGCGGGCCTCGATCCCAGCCCTGAGATCATGACCTGAGCCAAAAACAGAGGCCTTAACCCACTGAGACACCCAGGCGCCCATTGCTTACAATTTCTAACATCCCCATTTTGATTTTATGTTATCACTAACTCCCACTGTCTACCTTCTCTGCTCCCACTCCTAGGTCAATGAACTGTGCTGGGAGAGCTCACATATCTATACTATCTGGACAGGCTATATAATCCTGCCATTTACTACGGTAAGTCCATTTTATCTATTCTCTCTCCTCTATATTGTGAGCAGCCTAAGAGCAAAAGTGTAAATCACTCATCTTTACAAACATGTGAATTAAAATCTCAACAATTTTGGAAATTAGAATTAAACCTTGAGCTGAAATGAAATAATAATATAAAGAAGACACCATGTATATAACCATTCCTATTATCCTGAGTAAACAGGACCTTACTATGTCTATTCACAAGGATAAAAAATAATCTCACTGTGGTTCCTGTTAAGTACTCCTTATTTCATTTACTGACAGTAATGCTGGGAGATATTTATTTCATAATGGCACCTCCTGAAGGTGTCTCTCTGTGTGGGTTATGTTCTACTGTGATGTCACTCGAGCACTGCCAATCACAAAAAAATATGGATGTCACAACACAAAATGGTCACGTCTTCAGATAGCTCCCATGAGTTCCACTATCCCAGGTTGCTACTGAAGAATCTATCATTAAACAGTGGACTTAAGAAATTCACAAATACCCAGGAAAATCGTACATAAATATTAGCCCAAGGGACTTTTGTGGAAATATTTATTCAAAGGAGACATTTTGAAGGAATGTCAAATCTCTTAGAGAACACTTAAAGTGAGCAGAGGAGTTTAAGTGTCAAGGAAACTCAGATTATAGCAGAAACTCTAATGTGCCATAGGAAAATCCACTTCCCTTTTCTTTCTGGACATAGAGCTAGACTACATCTCCCAGTCTTTCTTACAATGAGGTGTGGCCTTGTGCCTGAACTTCAGGCAATGGGATGGGAGCAAAATGTAAAAGTAATGTGTTATTTCTAAATCCAGCCATAAATCTTTCCTGTGTGTTCTTTCAGGATCTTTACATTTATATTTGTATTTCATATCCTGAGACTCTGTCTAAATTTTTATAATTCCAAACATTACCTTTCTCCCCTTAGTCTTAGGAATACTAGCTTCTTTCTATCTCCATGACACCTTAGTGTTCTCACTTATTTTTCAATTACTCAGTTTAAAATTTATAATGCCCAGTTAATGATACTTGATATTAAATTCTTTTTACTAAAAATAACTGGTGTTACTTGTATCTTCTGATAGGATCATGACTGATAAAGTAACTAAGGGGATGCAACATCCATTGACCAGGAGCAGTGGTCTCGGGTTCAGACCAGAATGTTTAAACATACAACAAAATGTTCTTCACCAAGTACAAGTGTACTCAGCATTCACTTAGAAAGCATATAAAACCGGTAACAGCACAACGTAATTGGTAATAGCTTGGTAGAGATTTGGTGAATTTTTGGCTTCATATGTCCCACTTTGAACTTGAGATGTACATGGTCATGAGAAACAAATCTGAATATGAGAGGAAAACTTAAGTTCAGAGAAGGCTTAATTCTTTATTGACTACAGGGGAAGTTGATATAGTTAATGGGCCATGGCTGTGTGTTCTGGAGGCTCAGGCTAGAGGGATATTTTTATAGGTTTACTCTGGCCAACCTAAACTATGGTAACATCTCACCTGAAAATGTGATGTCTTGGACATCATTCTTAGCAACATCCTGATGGATATGCCTCCTTAGGCAAGAGAAAGAAAAGCAGAAAGAAACCTGGGGATTGTAGCACATTAAAAAGAAAAGCAAAGGAAACCATTAACAAAACAAAAAGGCAACTACTGAATGGGAGAAGATATTTGCAAAATATACCTGATAAAGGATTAGGATACAACATACATAAAGAATTTATACAACTCAACACCAAAAAAATAATAACAATCTAATTAAAATGGACAGGAGACATGAACAGACATTTCTCCAAAGAAGACATACAGATGGGGATGCCTGGGAGGCTCGGTTGTGATCCCGGAGTCCAAGGGTTGAGCCCTCATCGGCTCCCTGCTCAGCCAGAAACCTGCTTCTCCCTCTCTCACTTCCTCTGCTTGTGTTCTCTCTCTAGCTGTGTTTCTCTCTGTCCAGTAAATCAAATAAATAAATCTTTAACAAAAAAAGACATCCATATGGCCAACAAACACTGAAAAGATGCTCAACATCACTCATCATCAGGGAAATGCAAATCAAAAGTACAACAAGATATCACCTCATACCAGTGAGAATGGCTAGAATAAAAAAGACAAGAAATAACAATTGTAGGCAAGGATGTGGAGAAAAAAGAACCCTCCTGCCCTGTTAGTGGGAATGTAAAAGTAATTGCAGCCACTACAGAAAACAGTACTGAAGTGCCTCAAAAAATTAAAAATAAAAATATCATATGATCCAGTAATTTCACTACCACTTACCCAAAGAAAATCAAAACACTTACTTGAAAAGATATATGCACTCCTATGTTTACTGCAGTATTATCTACAGCAGTCAAGATATGGCAGCAATTCAAGTGTCCACTGAGAGACAAATGGATAAAGAAGACATGGGTGTGTGTGTGTGGGGGGGGGTGTGTATAACTGAGTATTACTCAGCCATAAAAAAGAATGAGATCTTGCCACTTGTGACAACATGGATGGACCTAAAGGATATTATACTAAATGAGATAAATCAAAGAAAGACAAATACCATGATTTCACTTATATGTGAAATCTAAAAAACAGAATAAAACAGACTCTTAAATACAGATAACCAACTGGTGGTTGTCAAAGGGGAAGTGGGAGAAGGGAGAGAATGGATGAAATAGGTGAAGGTAATGAAGAGGTACAAACTTCCAGTTATAAAATAAATAAAAGTACACCATAGGCAATATAGTCATTAATATTCTAAAAATCAGGGCACCTAGGTGACACAGTCAGTTAAACTCTGTGTTTCAGCTCAGATTATGATCTGAAGGTCAATAAATCAAGCCCCACAAAGAGATACTGAGTCCCAGGTAGGGCTTCATGCTCAGAGGGGACTCTGCTTGAGACTGAAATTCTTTCTCTCTCTCCCCTCTGCTCCTCCCCATGCCCATGAGGGCATGCACATGCACTCTTCTCTTTCTCTCTCTAAAATAGTATATATAAAGCTTTAAAAGGGGCACCTGGGCAGCTCAGTCATAAGGGAACAACTCTTGATTTCAGCTCAGGTAATCATCTCAGGGTCATGAGATCAAGCCCACCTCGGACTCTATGCTCAGTGTAGAGTCTGCTTGTCCCTCTCTGTCTCCCTCTGCTCCTCCCCCTACTCTCCCTCTCTCCCTCTAA
The DNA here is from genome assembly GCA_004023965.1 of Spilogale gracilis. Classification (NCBI taxonomy): domain Eukaryota; kingdom Metazoa; phylum Chordata; class Mammalia; order Carnivora; family Mephitidae; genus Spilogale; species Spilogale gracilis. Next base: position 13,637 of record PITA01012223.1, read on the forward strand.
AATAAATAAATAAGGAAATAAATTAAATAAATAAATAAAATCTTTAAAGTAGTAATACTATAAAAATATATGGTGACAGATGGATGACTACCTAGCTTAGTGAACAGAGTAATGTACAGAATTACTGAATCACTGTTATACACCTAAAATTAATATAATTGGTGATGTTATGTAACAAACTGCCTCAAAATACAGTGGCTTGAAATAAACAAAAATTATTTATCATCTACAAGAGTAACATAAAGATACTGAATGACTGGGAGGAAAGAGGGGATGGAAAAAAGTATATCATGCAAAAACATATCCAAATGGAAGCTGACTTACCTATACCAAAAGCAACTGAAATAGATTTAAAGTTGAGAAGTATTATTAGAGATAAAAAGACACATTTCCTAATACAAAAGGACCAAATTCAACAATAAGTTAACAATTTTAAATTTGTTTTAAAACAGTGCAAGTATATAATGAAGAACTGACAGAACTAAAAGAGCAAAGTGTCTATTACAATAAAAGAGCAAACAAATCACTGACTTTAATTGAGCTAAATACAGTACACCTTAGAAAAAAATTTAATCTTTTAAATAATTTTACTCACTAACAACATTAAGACTCTACCCACAACCTGAATTTTCTATGATAAAAGACACTTAACTACTTTAGGTACAACTGATTTTAAAAAGTATCTAATCAAGATATTTTAAAGTCAGGTTTTAAAGTTTCACTTGAGCAACAGTGTGACAGTTTTTGTTTTTTAAAAGGAGTGTGTTTCTGCCTGCTTCAGACACTCTAATATTAGTTGGCTATGACCCATGCAGAATTTATTTCAGTTTTGACAATGTTCATCCTAAATCCTTCAGCCAAGGTCGGTTACAACTACAAATCACAACTTGTATTTAAAACACTTGGCTGACCAGACAAAATCAGAGAGGGAGACAAACCATAAGAGACTCTTAATCTCTGGAAACAAACTGAGGGTTGAGGGGATGGGAGAGTCTGGTGGTGGGTACTGAGGGCACATATTGCATGGAGCACTGGGTGTGGGGCATAAACAATTAATCTTGGAACATTGAAAAAGTAAAATTAAAGGAGCGCCTGGGTGGCTCAGTTGGTTAAGCGACTGCCTTCGGCTCAGGTCATGATCCCGGAGACCCAGGATCGAGTCCCACATCGGGCTCCCTGCTCGGCAGGAAGCCTGCTTCTCCCTCTCTCACTCCCCCTGTTTGTGTTCCCTCTCTGGCTGTGTTTCTCTCTGTCAAATAAATAAAATCTTTAAAATAATTTAATTTAATTTAATTTAAAAAATAAAAAATAAATAAAAAATTAAGAAACTACAGATTGTCTCTAAATTCTCCCTCTCCTTACACAAGATCATTCCTCTTATTTCCAAAACTGAAATGAGGCATTTATTTCAACTACCTCCAAACTTCACCATTCTTCAAAATCCTGCTTCCCAAATAAGTCAACTTTTACTGTATACATGTCAGTTCTGATTCATATGCCTGGAAATGTGGAAACTCCAAGATCCACACCATTTTAAAACAGTACTTCCCAAGCCAGCTTGCAATTTTAATCACTTCAGGTGAGTTTAAAAAATATTTTTGCCTCTCTTCCTGCCACAGAGACCCTGATAAATTAATCTCAGATAAGATCTGAGAATTGGGAATTTTTTAAAAGCTCTCTGAGTAATTTTAATGTCCATTCAAGTCTGAAAACCACTGTATTAGACAGCATTCTGCATGTTTCCTCAAAGTTGCTACACAGCACTGGATCACTATTCCATAAATGAAGCTGTCAAAACTGGCAATTAAAACTGCCTTCTCTGTCTACATAAAGAAAATCAACATAGATCATCTTCCTTCAACCTTTCCCTTAACTCCAATAAAAATCCTGACAGAGTGGATGCCTGGGTGGCTCAGCTGGTTAAGTCCCACTCTTGATTTCTGCTCAGGTCATGATCTCAGAATCATGGGGAGAAGCCCCACCTTCAGCCCCACCCAGGGCTCTGCCTGGGGATCCCTGGAGAGTTCTGTGCTGGGGCGGGGAGTCTGCTAGAGATTCTCTCTCTGCCCCACCCCCACCCCCGCCACCCCACAAGACATGACTTGTGAGTTCCCTGTCTCTCTCAAATAAATAAATACATGAATCTTTTTTAAAAAATACTGACAGAGGTATTTAAGATAAGATAGGCCTCTGTGGAAGATCTTTTTATTGAATTCTCAAACTGTGGCTATCTAAGCTGAGTATCTGAAAAAAGTAAGCTTAAGCAACAGTTTCTTTGTTCCAAAGAAGAATCTTCCGCCAGGGTAGGTATTTAGAAGTATAGATATTAAGGAATTCGAGCTTTTGCACATATTCGCAAGACTATCTACCACTAGAGAAGCCACCAAAATAACAGCAGCCACCCCCACTTCCACAGAACCTACCGCAGAACCCACTAAAATAGCCAGCTCTCAGCACCTCCACAGAACCTACCACAGAACCCACTACAATAGCCAGCTATCAGCACTTCCACAGAACCTATCACAGAACCCACTACAATAGCCAGCTATAAGCACCTCCACAGAACCTACCACAGAGCCCACTACAATAGCCAGCTATCAGCACCTCCACAGAGCCTACCACAGAGCCCACTACAATAGCCAGCTCTCAGCACTTCCACAGAACCTACCACTATCACAGTACCCACCATCACTGCTGCAGAACCCACCATCACCATGAAAGAAGCCACATCTTTCTCAACTGTACCTACCTCTTCTGCCACAGAGCCCACCTCCACATGAGCAGCAACCACCAGCACAGTTATCTGCCACAGCAACTATTGAAATTATCATCAACCCTCCCTCCACCATATTTCCCAGTACCACTACCCAGGTTACAACTCCAAAACCAACGACATCAAGCAATAAAATATTTAAGTTTCTTACATTGCCACATGTCCGTGTTTGGTTGAAGATGTGAGAAATGGTATTTTCCATTTTAGTAGAAATGAACTTCATTTATTCCAATGTAACCAATTTTCATCTAACAAGAACACTAAACAAAATAAAGTGAGCAATAATGGGCACCTACTGACATCATGAAGAATATCACTCTATCCTATATTCTATTACCTTCCAATAGCTGATAAGTCAGTTTTTCACAAAGTAAAAGTGACCCTTTATGAAAAAAATGCCTTTAATAAAGGATCTACTTAAAGATAGTGAACAGGATTAAATGAACCCACAAGCAATGTTGAGACATTCAGGGTCTGGTCACAGTGAAGCTAGCAATGTGCTTAGGCTTGATGGGGTAAAGGATCAAACAATGACACCAGAGCCAAAAGGAGACTTGAGCAGTGAAGGAAAGGTCACCCAATGGGCCTTGTTGCTGTGAAGGGATATAACTATTGCCAGATAATGCAGTCCACATAAGGGAGAAAGCAGAACACACTTGCCTCTCTCTTTCTCCTCCTGCTTTCACCAATGGAATCAAACCAAAATCTCAGGGTAAGAAACTCACATGATAGAGTTTGTATGGCCATCCTTCCAGGGTAGAGAGTGAAACAGAAAAGGGAGAGCTGATAATTGAAGAACTATCAACAATTAGGGTCCTGGCTTAGCATCCTGAGGTCAAATAAGCAAGGAAAAATGTGACAGTTCCTGACTTCCTGCATAGAAAAGGAAAGAGATGACAGCAAGATAAATTACAAAATTACTTCAATTTTCATTGCCTTTTCTGTGGAAATGCACACAACTCTAAGAATAACCAGGCTATAAAGATATAAATAAGTTAAAAGAAAACTTAAATAGAAAATACATAAATATATCAATATAAATACAAAACAAGCATTTTTAAAGCTTTAAGGGTGTTCTCTTGAGTATAGCCACACAGCCTCTATAAATATAAGATGTGAAATAACAATTAAAGATTAACTACAACATTACTTGTCAAAATACAGGATCGTTCCATGTTAGATGTTGTTCTAATTTACATAATACCAGAAATATCACTAATACTAAGGCCATTTTCAATATTTTAAACTATGAGAACTCCATCTGGTAGATTCATAGGGAAGATAGCCTGATGCTTTGTGAACATACATACCCACTGTGTTGACCAAGGCAGTAGGATGGCTGGGTTCACAGGCAAAGTAGACATGAAGGTCACAGGAAGTGGCCACCTGTGGACACAGTCTTCCCTACCTGCAATACATCCCTCCAGCACTATCCTATTCTGGCCTGTGATGCTGAATTTCTGTTTCTCCTCTCTTCCATGAAATTAATGTTTGGTTCTTAATGTTTTATTCTTCAGATTGCAAATCTGATTCTGCTTCTTCATATTTCTGGCTTTTCCTGATCAATCTGATTCCAATCTTCTGGTTAGTATTATTGCAGTCTGATGTCTGTGTACTGGATCTTGCTCTCTACCTTTCTGACCTCAGACTCTCAACTGATACAAACCCAACTTTGATCTTTATTTCATGATTTGGATTGTTGGTTTTTTTTACCTTGTGCTGTATCTGATGATTGATTTCTTTCTATAACTCATCATGCCAGGATGTGAAGGAAATATAACAAGGAAGAATAAGAGACAAGTTAAGTTAAAGGAAACCTAAAATATTGCACAAACTTGTGCAACAAATGTGTTGACGTCAAGAGATCAAGGAATATAGCTAAGTCATAATTACTTCATATTCATTCAAAAAAAGAATTTAAGTCTTACTTTAAGGAATAATTAGAGCCTAAAACATCATCCATGGGTTTTATTTCACTGAGAAAGCCCTATGGAATAAGAGGATTTGATGTGCACAGAAACCACACATCAAATTTCTGTGACACACGTCTTCCAACTGTGTTTGTTACTTACATAAATGACTAGCAGGAAAATATGGAAATGTAATAAAGTCACCCCCCTACTTGGAGACCACATTAAATGCTAGACCACAAGTACTCCCACCTTCCAAACATTGTTTTGAGTAAGAAAAATGCAGATATGAGATAGACAACTAACCTAGATTTAAGAGTTCAGATTTAAACCTCATCAATATTGTTCAAAGTTGCCAATAAACCTTAAAACAACTCTATGAAAGTAAGAAACTACTGGCCCTTCTATCAGTCAAACATAACTCTACATGGGTTCATGGCTTGTTAAGTGGGGAAAGGTAGATTTCAGCTCTTATCCCTATTTCAGGGCACCTGTGATCAGGGAACTTACACAACCATATTTGACACCCTTGATATTCTCAATATAATAACCAAATAATGACTATGACCATATCAATTCTGACATTATTAATTTTTGATATCACATACTAAAACTGATAGAAAGAATATACCTGGGCTCTCTTTTTGTCTCTGAGTGCTCTGAGGAATAGGAAATATATTCCCTTGGACACATGCTGATGTAATCACCTGATCCACAGCTGAGACCACTGCTGTCAGGTACTCTCCTCTACTGTCCCAAGCTCCAGTCTTAGACTCTAGAGGTCTAGAGAAAAGGAACTAACCTCTATTATTCAACCAACATAAACAATTCCTGAAAGGAAATGCAGCGAAAGATGAAGCAGTCAGGTCCTTCTCCAAAATATGTAGTGACTGACCCAAAATCTAGAAAAACATACTAACTACACCAAAAGAGTAAATATGTTGAAGAGCCAAGAAACAAGACAAGTTGAAAGGCTTTCTGTCCCTCAGCTAGAAAAGAAGTAAGATGCTGCCATAGGACACAACAAAGACCAGCTCTCATTCTAATGAGACACTTCCAGTAAAAGAGGAAACAGCTTCAACTGAGCAACAAGACTTTGAGCCTTGAAGATCAGTGTGCAAAAGGCTTGCGGATCCAGGAACAAGCAAGAAACCACTATAATAATTTCAAACATCTGTCACAGCCCAAAGAATAAAGCATTCTAAAAAAAAAATAATAATTGCCCAATTCTTCCTTGAAACAGGGCAATTCAAAGGTTCCCACCACTCATGGACACAAGGTGGTATCAAGTGTCTACAAGGTTAATTGAAAGGGAAGGAATTAAAATATCAAATGAGCCTTTTACTGCCAAGTACAAATTGTTTCTCTAACCTTCTTCTGATGCACAGTCCTAAGGACATTAAGTTGAAGACAGAATTAACTTGATGGATTCTATTTTAATCCCAGAAAAATCTCTTGTTAATTCAACATAAAATTTCTCACCTCCCTACATCACCAAGCAATTAAACTATAAAAATCCTTTTTATTTATATGAATTTTAACAAATACATAATTTTTCTTAGTTAAGAAGTACAAAAGATAACAACTCAATTTGCTAACATTCAAAGTTTCAATACCCAGGTTTTGTCAACTTGTAAAGTTCTTTTTGGAAGAAAGAAACAATTTCACATAGATACTCTTCCCTAGAATTAGAAACATCTCTTAGACACATGAACCAGAGCAAAAATGAAATACAATAAAGAAAAACAGAAGTAAATATTGTTTAGCCTAAATAAACAGAATATAAATTCAGACAAAGGGAGATGCACTAGGAGTAAATATCCTGGAGATGGTGGTTTTCTAAGTAACAGCATGAATCTGGGAAGCCTGAACTAGAAGGACAGGTAGACAAAGATTTTCTGAAATCAGGTGGCAGGCAGAATGGAAAGAAATACCCATAGGCAAACTGACTATTGTCCAAGACAATAAAAATGATTCTTTACATATTTTAGAATTCATATATTAAGGGCTTTTACACATTTTCAAAAATAAATTTAATTCATATAAGGCTTGGATGTTATTCCATCTGAAAGAAATATAAAAGTATACTGTTGTTATCTTTAAAGATAAAATAAAATCATTTACAGCAAAACTGTATTGAGGGCTTACTCTTTACAGAACTCACACCCTGTGCTGTGAAGAAAGGCTGCAAACAGGTGCACCCACTTCATAGGAGGAGTTGCAGCCCTGTGACAGAACTGACCAAACACAGCAGAGGGCTATGGGGTCACATGAGATGGACAGACTGACTCTGGGAATCACTTAAGCAATTATTTAAAAGAGCAATTACAAAGGATCCACTATGAAGAGAATTAAAGATAAACCTCTAATTCAATGAAATCATGTTGCAAAAAAATGAGATTATTTATCCTGTGAAATCAATATGCACTTGTGATTAGTGCTTAGTACACAAAAGATGCTAAGTAATTGTTGAATCAATAAAAGAACATATAAAAGGGATTTCCAGTTCCAAATCCCTATAATGAGCCCTTCCAGTCATGCCAGTAAACAAAACTTTGTTAATATCATATCCTGAAGTAAACATGTACCATTTTTTAAGTTTTTATTGAACTTCCAGTTAGTTAATATACAGTGTAATACTAGTGCCAGGTGTACAATATAGTGATTCAGCACTTCCATACATCACCCCATGCTCATCACAAGTACACTCCTTAATCCCCATCACCTACTTCACCCATTTCCCTACCAACCTTCCCTCTGTTAACCATCAGTTTGTTCTCTAGAGTTAGAGCCCATTGCTTGGTTTGTCTATATCTTTCTTCCTCTGCTCATTTGTTTTCTTTCTTAAATTCTACATGAGTGAAATCACATGGTATTTATCTTTCTCTGAGTAACTTATTTCGCTCAGCATAATACTCTCTAGCTCCATCCATATCCTTGCAAATGGCAAGACTATACTATTTTTATGGCTGAGTAATATTCCATTTTATGTATATACATACCATTTCTTTACCCATTCATCAGTTGTCAGATATTTAGGCTATTTCTACAGTTTGGCTATTGTAGATAATGCTCCTATAAACTTCAGGGTGCATGTATCCCTCTGATTTTGTGTTTTTGTACCCTCTGGGTAAATACCTAGTAGTACAATTGCTGGATTGGAGGGCAGTTTCATTTTTAACTTTCTGAGAAACCTCCATACTATTTCCTACAGTGGCTGCACCAGTTGGCATTCCTAACAACAGTGTAAAAAGGGTTCTCCTTTCTTCACATCCTCACCAACACCTATTGTTTCACGTGTTGTTGATTTTAGCCATTCTGACTGGTGTGAGATGATATCTTATTGTAGTTTTATTTGCATTTCCCTGATGATGAGTAATGTTGAACATCTTTTCATGTGTCAGTTAGCCATCTGGTATCTTCTTTGGAAAAATATCTGTTCATGTCTTCTGCTCATTTACTATTTTACTGAAACCTGTTGTCAAATTTTAGAATTATATGAAGGTGATAATTTTCTTTACAATGGAAGTATTTACAGACATTTAAGCAAATTATCCCAGTCCAGCTGCCAATTCCAATATCCCTTTACACCTATTAGTTCTAATATGCACAAATGGAGATACTACATATTTTACATCCTACCTTAAAAAATCTGTGAGTATATATGTATATTAAATATATATGTATACATTATTCACATACAAGATCCATTAGTAATACAGATTTACTATTCCAAAATAATTTTCATGGGTATTTTCCCAAAGTGACTGATACAGAATACTAGTTCCAGTTCTACAGTAGCCAGTAGTTATTAACATAAAAAGAAGTGTCTCTGATCAGAAAAATTTGAGAGCTGCTAAGTTAAACATAGTTTAATAGGTTCTTTTACTAAAAACATCTTGTAACCTTCATATAACATTATGTAAATTCTTACTCTTAAGAAATAATGCACATGGACCATGGAATGTCTCAAATCATTGCAAGAAGCATTATTTCTTATTTCATTTTTATCCTCACCATCTAGGATAATATGATACATAATGGACAATCATTACATAATTGCTGAAGGAAGGGAAAAAGGGAGAAGAGGAGAGACAGAAAAAAAAAAAGCAGTGAAATTCCATACACAATCCAATTTCCAATGGCTTGTGACATAGGCTTAGTGTTTACTTAAAATTTTTGGACACACTGACTCAGAGGAGTATCAATCATTTAAAAGCGGACAATGATAGGTAAGTAAATCTAACTATAATATCTTTCACCCTACAATTTCAATGATACTTAAGAAAGCTTTTAAGAACCTAGTGTGTACAGAACGTTTTATTAAACAAAGAGAACAGAAATAAATTAAGTAAATAATCACTTTCCTCAGGACATTTACAGACTAGATCATAAATCAGCTTACAAACATATGCAATTACAAACATTTTTCAAAATGTTTATGGTACAAAGAAACACACAACTTGAGGGGATGCTGAGAACAATTTAAACTCTGTCAGGTTTATATTCAACCATTCCACAAATATTTACAGAGGTCCTAGTATGTGCGGAGCACTGTCCTAAGTGTTTTACCTAATTGTTGGGACCTCCTGGCGCCCGCTAGTTTGCGGCCATTAGTGGACTCTTGGGCTTCTCCGGAATACTTCTGCTGACGTGACCTAGTTGAATCTTCCCGCCCTCGGCTGGGGAACTTAGCCCCGCCCAGCAGTCCGGTCTGAAATCTGCCTAAGGCCTTAGTGATAGCCCCGTAATGAGTTCCTATTGGCCCCTGCTACTTCTTTTACTCCCTCCTTTCCTCCCTATATAACTGTGTCTCTGATACAATAAAGATGAGATTGCTGCGCCTTCACGGCTGACTCAACTCCCGGCTAGGTGTGGTTTCTTTCCCTGTTTCAGGGGGGTGGCCGGGCCTTCGACACTTACCATCTCACTCAGCCCCTGGAGGGAAACAGGCTGGTCCAGTTATCCCTCCCCCGTACCAGTGTTGCGGAGAGAGAGCAACACCTAATTATCTCATTTAATCCCTCTAAAAAACCTTCATCCATTTATTTTCGTTCTTTTCTTCAAGAACTATTTATTTAGCATCATCTATATACCAGAAAATATGGAAGGTATTGGAGATATGATAAAGAGAAAGACAATGTTCCTTATCTCTTGTACCTTACAACCTAATGAAGAAAACAAAAAGAAACTAAACAAAAACACATCTATGTGATTTAAACTATGACCTAAGATAATAAGAAGAAAATAGCTTCTTATAGCAATATGGGAGTTAATAGAATACTTTTATACTTTTAAAAGACTGAATTTGAAGCCAATTAATAGAAAGGACCACAAATATTGATGTGTTTGATAAGGAATTTATTAGTAGTTATGAAAACTATGAATAAATAACAGACCTCAAAAAAATCAGTAATTTTTGAAGAAGATCATTGGTCTTCAACCAACACAAGAGTTTATGTGCATAGGTATGCTAGGAACACTAGGGTATAAAAATCACCAGAGACTCAGAGAACAATGGTGTGGCACAATTATGTAATAAAGGAAATTGTGGGGGAAGAAAAGAGGGGAGTTGAAAACCGCTCTAAGACTGTAAGTCTGATGGACAGAATGCAGCTAAGTATAAGAAACAGCCACACAAAATATGACAAAATTGTGTCCCCCATCCTGGCAGAGCTAAATAATTTAAAACTGACTTATTTTTTCATTCATTAATTCTTTCTGTCTTTCAAAGTATACCATAACTGAAGCATTTAACTAATTACAAAGGGAAGAAAAAGTCAAGTTCTTGATTTTGAATGAGTCTTAAAAAAAAAAAAAAAAAAAAAAAAAAAAAAAGATTCTTATTTATTTGACAGAGAGAAACACAGCCAGAGAGGGAACACAAGCAGGGGGAGTGAGAGAGGGAGGAGCAGGCTTCCCAGATCTCCGGGATCATGACCTGAGCCGAAGGCAGAGGCTTAACCAACTGAGCCACCCAGGCGCCCCAGTGAGAGAGGGAGAAGCAGGCTTCCCACCGAGAGCAGGGAGCTCGATGTGGGACTCTATCCCGGGTCTTCAGAATTGTGACCTGAGCCGAAGGCAGTCACTTAACCAACTGAGCCACCCAGGCACCCCTGAATGAGTCTTAACTGCTCTCTATTGTAAAAATGGGCATACTTGTAACATGCTTAGAGATATACCCTGCAGTCAGCATCTAAGGATTCTGCTATAATACCTTCATTCCACTGCCCCAGCATCTAACCATCCTTTTTTTCCAAATAATTATACTATATGGATGTCTAAACTCCCTTCTGTCCAAGAGTTTGCCTTAAACAGCCAATTCCCAGACATCAAACATGACACTTTCACTTTTTAAAAAAACTGTCTATAAATTGAGGAAATGAGACACCAAACAGAGATACTAAGTTATTTGCTCAAAGCCACAAAGGTGGTAAATGGCAAAGTTGAAGTTAAGAAACAGGTAGTTTGTATACAGGGGCTGTGCTTTTAACCTTTAGTCAATTTTATTTTTCCTACGCAAGTTCCAACACGTCAGGAATCATACATACTTTAACATTTTGCAGGTAGTAAAATGTTAAATAAGAATGTTATATTTGTCTTTAAAAGTAAAAGTGTTATACATATCTAATTCATTTCCCTATTCTCTTCTTCAGGCTAAAAGCTCACAGGAAAGCAGAAGCGGATAAATCCTGGGTAACAAGTACTTTTCTCAGTGGACTAATAGCCCCCTGTCAACATTTCCCTCAGCTTAAACCCATCAGATTCTCCTTCATCCTAGCCAATCCACTAAACAAAGTTCTGGAGTATCCCAAAACTATTTTAAAACTTTTGCTTCAAAAATAACCAAAAAATAAAAAATAAAAAATAAAATCTGGTCAAATTTACCTGATCCACAAAGTGTTCACAAACCCTAAAACTACATGAATTTACAGATAAATAAAGGTCAAGCACTTCAAAATCTCAGCCAATTATATCTGCTAAAATTTTAGGAAAGAAATCTAACTCTTAACCTAGGAACAACATTTCGTAAAACCTAAATCAACTCCAAATTCCTTCTGCTGGTAAAAGAAATGGTCAACACCAAATTAAACTGCAAGCATTAGGTTGACCAAAAGCATCAGGTCAATCAAAACGTCACAAAGTCACAGCCAAAAATAAAAGATCCAGTCAAATAAAACCTCAAGTTTCACAGCAAGCTAACCAAGGAAGCTTTTAAAGAAGCTGAACTAAAACAACGTAGCCATCCAAAATCTGACTAAGAACTCAGTGTTCAACAAAACTGCAAGGAATCCAAACCACATTCAATTTAAACCAGTAAAAGAAATGGATCAAACCAAATCAAGCCATAGCATTAGGTCAACAGAAAACCTGTGGCCAAATTCCATTCAAAATATCCTATAAAGTAGTGGCACCTGAATGGCTCAGTTGGTTGAGTGTCTGACTCTTGCTCTTGGCTCAGTATTCATTTCAGAGTCATGAGTTCAGGCCCCGTGCTGGGCTCCAAGCTGGTGTGGAGCCTACTTAAAATACATTATTTTTTAAAAAAATCATGTTTTCCACCACTACAAAATCTGTGACAAATCCTCTGCTATTATCAAAACAGTGGCACTCCCTACCAAGTCGTCCACTATCACGATACCTAAGGCCATCACCACTGAAATGACACCACTACATTCCTATCAACACCAATAAGAATGCGAGCGCTGCCATTTACTTCACTACCATCATCATTCCAGGGGCTGATACCACCAAATCTGTCATTTTATCCTAAAAAAAAACCCATTATGACCATAAAATGTGTCATCACCACCAAAACTTCAAGCATTTCTGAATCTACCAGGATACCCTTCACCAACACTTCAACATCCAGCATCCTCTATCCACAGTATCTCATCAGTTGTCACTAAGGTTACATCTGCTGCCAACAAATCATCAGATTCCATCAACACAAATACATTTTCCATCATTGTTTCCCAACCCATCGCAACTGCCTCCACCGCACTGTCACCAACACATCCACCCTCACATCCACTACTAGCCAGGTGGGAAGTACCTTCCCAGCTGCCGAGACTATCAGCACCACTGCTTCCACAAAAGTCACCACAGATGCCAGTGTGAACTTTTCTACAAGCACATCTGATGCCACAACCTTATTTGAGACCCCTACTGCATTCAGCATTGCAATTAGCACACCTGCGGCCTCTACTTAGAAAGGTGTCACATTTGAAGTTTCAACATTCAATGCTTTATCTACTTATGAACCTACTGCCCCTACAGTAGATGGTATCATTTTATCAGCTGTCTTCACAACATCTATGTATACCACTACCATTAGCACGTATGAAACCAAATTTTATGCCACTACTACATTTGTTACCGCCACATCATTTGCCACTACATCAGATGAAACTTCCAGTTCTTCAACTTCAGCTGCCTTTATTCCAGCAGCATCTGAATCTGAAGGCACAACACGTTTCAACTATTACTACTATAACTACCACATGTGGCACATCACTTCTTACCAGCATATGTGCTGCCATATCCCCCCTACTTACCACAACTCTTGTTACGATTAACAGTTCTTTTCCCTCAAAAAACCTGAAGTCACTATTTCTACCTCTGCCAAACCATAGTCATGCCATCAACACACAACCTGGGACCACTCTCAAATCTTTCAAAGCAGCTGAAACCCACCATCCTAATTGACTCAACTTTTCTAGATACTTTCACATCTGATACCATCAAAGCAGCTAACAACTCATATGATGGCAAATCTACTTCAATAACTATACCTGATTCTACATCAATAGTCATTTTTTAACTTCCTATAATCACCATCCTTTCCATCCCTATGTCTGATTCCTCTATAATATTTGCTTCTATATCAGCTGTCCATACTAAGTGCACAAAAAAACAGTATCTCTTCTGCTTCACTGCCATTCAGCTATATTTTGTAATTTCCTTTAATTCCTTTACAGCCTAAATTGTATTTACTAATATGTTATTTAGTGTCAACGGCAATACCACCCTGAACATGCCCAGTCTCGTCTGATGTCAGAAACTAGGCAGGGTTTGGCCTGGTTAGTACTTGAAAGGGAGACTAATATGTTATTTGGTTTCTGTGCATAGGAATTTTTTATCTATTGTTTTTATTGATTAGTAATAGATTCCTCTGTGGCCCAAAAATAGTTGATGTAGATATTTCCATACAGGGCACAAAACACACACAGGAAAACAGGCATAGTAAGTTATCACTTACTGCCAGATCAGATTTTAAACTGCATCTTGGTTATCATACCTTGACATAATATAACACCTTGGTCAAAACACCTAGACATAGTAGCTGACAAGAATTCAACTGACATATTATGGAACAAATAAGTCATGGAGATAAAAGGTATAGCACAGGGAATATAATCAGTGGTACCGCAACAGCACTGTATAGTGACAAATGGTGGTGACACTTGTGGTGAGCATAGATAGCATATGGTATGGACATGTGGTATCGCTAGGCTGTACGCCTGCAACTAATACATTGTGTGTCAACTATACTTCAATTTAAAGGAAAAAGAAAAAAATTCAACTTCCAGGTGGTGTTAACAGACCTACAGGAAGGATTCCTTCCAGTGTAGCTACTTGGGAATTCACAAATGAAGACTTTTGAATACAGACTCAAGATTATGTTCTTAAACATTGCATTTCTAGCAATTAATGTGAAAATTCAATGATAAGAACATCATTTCTAAATGCTCCTTTAGAAAAAATATGGTCATTATTGTTATTTTTCTAATCTTCAAAGCAGTTATTCAATAGTACAACAAAAAATATTCATGAAGTTTCATACGACTAATATTTGTGAAATCCACATCAAACTTAATTTACCATCTCTTGATTTCTCTCCATAACCTTCTCCTGGCAGTTGAAATATTAGTAACATTTACAATTTAACTAGACATTGCTTCTAATATAACTCATTGCATGTAGAGTTGATTGTTACCTTCCAGAATATAATGGTTATATCTAGGTTATCTACATTGGGCTAAGAATAAACTCCAAATGGGGAGTAAAAAGAAGAGTAAAACCCCTGATCTCCATGGGACAGAAAAAAATTGCCCCACATAAGGTCTTACAAACATAAAACCAAGAACATCAAAGAAAAATATTCTTATAACAAATTTTCTTCTTTAGATTGTGTGAAATTCTGAGTCAAAACCTATTTTCCTGATTTACCATGATATTTGAATTAAACCATGAAATTTAGAGTTGGATAGAGTTCGATAGTCTTGGATTCAAATACTTACTCATTCACTTCATAGACTTATGGCTTTGAGTAAGGCAATTAAAGCTTTTCCTCTTTGTACTATGAAGATCCTAACACCAGCCTCATTTATAACTCATCATGATTAAGTGAAATTATCCGCAGACAGAACAGACTCACCAGGGAGTAAGAGTCTGATAAATGATGACTTTTCTGTAGAACAACTAGACCAGCCACAGGTGCTATTATCCTGGATAGAGAGGTGAGATCTTGCCTCCTAAATCCTTTCCAATGACAACAATGTATATTTCTAAGTTTCTTTATTCAATGGGAAATCTTTTAATCATTCTAAGTTTTAAAAATAATCTAAAGAGATATTTAGACCAGCCAACCTTCAGAAAATTCACACAAAACATTTATACTTCAATCTTAAGTTTATAATTGCACTTAAATATGATGATATATATTTGTTAAATATAAACATATTTCTATTTTATGTATAAATATAAATATACATTAGTTAAGTCTTATGTGATTTAGCTATATATTCATTTTCCATTAATATAGTATTTTTATAGAACACAAATATCAAATTTATAAAACAAAATTTTTTAACTATAGCCAGTTTACCAAAAATTCAGTAGTATTTCTTCCTATAAAATTACATACACTGTCATAATCATATTTCCTGGTCATTAAAAGGATTCAAATATCCTTTTGTATTTCACATACTTCAATGAGTAGTACATACTTCTACAATTCTAATAACCATGTCTCATAGAAATTACTTCTTAAACTATTCTTTTATAACTATAATTACTCTGGGACAAACAAAGAGGATTTTTTATGACAACTAAAATAGTTATTTAGGGGTGTCTATGTGGCTCAGTCAGTTAAGAATCTGCCTTTGACTCAGATCATGATCTTGGGGTCCTGGGATCAAGCCCCATGTTGGACCCCCTGCATGCCTAGGTGATTAAAAACCAAAGATGGGGGCGCCTGGGTGGCTCAGAGGGTTAAGCCTCTGCCTTCGGCTCAGGTCATGATCTCAGGGTCCTGGGATCTAGGCCCTCATCGGGTTCTCTGCTCAGCAGGGAGCCTGCTTCCTCCTCTCTCTCTGCCTGCCTCTCTGCCTACTTGTGATATCTCTCTCTGTGAAATAAATAAATAAAATCTTTAAAAAAAAAAAAAAAAAAGATGATGAGGGTCTCGGCAAACACCTACATAAAAAACTTAGAGGGTCAGATGTCTTCCCCAGTTTTCATCAGAAAAGAGGCATAATGTCAGAGAAAAGTACAAGAAAAACACAAACTTATTTACGTTTGTGCCACCATTCCTGTAGAACCGAATTTTTTAATAATAATAATGATTTTATAAACTATTCGTGTCCCCCAAAATTCATTTGTTGAAATCCTAACCCCAAAATGATGGTATTAGGAAGTGAGGCCTTTGGAGAGATGATGAGGCCATGGGAC
Organism: Spilogale gracilis; assembly: GCA_004023965.1. NCBI lineage: Eukaryota > Metazoa > Chordata > Mammalia > Carnivora > Mephitidae > Spilogale > Spilogale gracilis. Next base: position 30,056 of record PITA01012223.1, read on the forward strand.
GCATGCCCTCTGAAAGAGACTCCTGAGTTCCTTCACTCATTCCACCTTGTGAGGACCTAGCGAGAAAACAGCCATCTATGAACCAGGAAGCAGGTCTTCACCAGTAACCAAATCTGCCAGTGCCTTGGAATTGGACTCCCCAACCTCCAGAACTGTAAGAAATAAACTTCTCTTATTTATAAGTCACTCCAGCTATGAATTTCATTATAGCAGCATACCAAAACAGACGAAGAGAAACAGTAACAACTTATGTTGCTTGTAAACCGGAATATAAAATGAAATTTATGCTCAATGCACACATGAAAAATAATATTTAATGCCTAGGTCCTTCCTGAAAAAATTACTTGAGGATTTTCTGCATCTAAAAGAAAAATAAACAGAAAGATACAGGATACCAGAAACATGAGTGACCAAGAGAAACAGTTAAATATAAGTTAATTCTAAATGATTACTGATGTATAAGAATACTTCATAACAATTTAGAAATAAAACCTCAATTTCCATCAAAACATAATTTGCCATTGCAGGAAAGATCAACTGAGGATCCAAAAAGGAAATCTTGTCCATCCATATGAAAAATATACTTGGTGATAAACTCCAGTACTTAATAGAAAAGGTAAGCTTAAACATGTTTATTAAAAATGCAAGGTTAATCAGCTAAAACTATAAATATAATGTGTAATTTTAGAAGTTCTTGGAGGAAAAAGAATAAACTAAGAGACTATAACCAATAAAACCAGACTAATGAGTCTTTAAAAAGTAAGGTAAACATAAAAAAAGGTTAAGTGTAAGTCAGGTATAAGTAATCACATCAAATACGAATGTGTTTCATTTCCCCACTTAAATTAGAGGATTTCATAGTTTTCAAAAATATTAATAAAAAATTTATCCATATATATGTTCTTTCCAAGATTCACAATCCTAAACAAAGTGACACCAAAAGGCTGAAAATAAAGGAATAGAAAGCTCTATGTTAGGCTCTAAGAGTGACTAAAAGAATTTTGAGAACAGAGAAAAACAAACACATCACTTTTTGTGGAACAGAAAAAACTGAACGGGGATACCTGAGTGGTTCAGGTGGTTCAGCTGGTTAAGCATCTGCCTTCACCTCAGGTCAGGATCCCAGGGTTCTGGCGAATCCTGCATTGGGCTCCTTGCTCCGCAGGAAGCCTGCTTCTCCCCTTGCCTACCACATTCTCTCTTTCGCTCTCTCTGACAAATAAATACACAAAATCTTGAAAAGAAGAAAAGAAAAGAAAAAAGCTGAACACAGAAACAACAGAATAGTGATTACCACAGGCTGGGGAAAATTTGGAGATGTTGGTCAGAGTACAAACTTTCAGTGAAAAGATAAATAAGTTCTGGGGGTCTAATGCACAGCTCTGTAATTATAGTTAATAATAATGTATTATATACTGAAAGTTGCAAAAAGAGTACATCTTAGATGTTCTCACCACAATAAAGTAATTATGTGACGTGGTGGAGGTGTCCGCTAACACTACAGTGGCAATCCTACCACAGTATATAAATGTATCAAATCAAATCGTGCTACACCTTAAATTCATACAGTGGTTATATTATATCTCAAGAAAGCTGGAAAAAATGAAGCGAGTTTCCTTCACATAAAAAGAAATTTTTTTGAGAAAAGAGAACTCAAAGTTAAATTCACTTAATAGAACAAGAAGGGTTATTGTATAATGATAAAACTCACAATCCATCTAAAATGTATTAGCATAAACTTCTAAACGCTCAACAACATAAATGTAAAAAAATATATAAATAAAATGAGAAGTTGACCAATCCACAGTTACAGGGTGTCTTTAAGACATCTTAGAAGTTATCAGATCAAGTAGACAAAAACAGGAAAAGAAACAGATTGAATACACATGCAAAACATTTCAATCATAGATGTGTACCTTGCAGACTACAGTGGAAAAGACTGAAAATCCCATTGAGCTATTTATTACAAAGTACAAATTATTTTTCTAACCTCCCTGAGATCAACATTCTTCTGTTGCAACTCTAACAATAACAATGTTATGTACAGTTAACTGTTAAGAGAGTCCTGCTTAGAAAGATGAGTGCCCCACAGTTACCCCAAACAAAATACCTTACCAACTTCATAAACCAATTATAGTGCATGCTCTCTCATTTACTTCATTTGTGTTTTGGTTAATTGAGAAGTATCACATATCTGAAAAAGTGAAAATATATACTCCTTTGCTAACTCTGCAGGAACCAGAATATAATGGCTTCAAAACATGGAGACATCTATGCCTAGGTTTCTGAGCCCAGCAGGACCCCTGTAAAAAAAAAAAAAAAATTATATATATATATATCACAAAGAGACCCTGTACCTAAGTTTAAAAAGCTATAGAAAGAGATAAAACACAGTAGGGAAAGAAAAGAAAGGGAGAGAGTATGACCCCATGCAATCCTTAAGAGGTGCATAAATAAGAAAGATCAATAAAAGGATACAATGGCCATGATTGTCTTCAGGGGGGGCATGTGATTCAAGAGGCCTGATCTCAGAGGATGAAGTCACATATCAGGAAGACTGACAACACGGGGTAAATTATCTGTAATTTACAGGAAAACTATAAATGTAATTCAATTAGGATTTTATTTCTAGATGAGCTTCAGATTTTGAAATTAAAGATAAAATTGGCTATGATGAAAGAATGTAATCATTTTCTAGTCCTGAAATTATAGGTCTTAAGTGCAACTCTTGATCTCCTTCTCCATCATATACACAGTCTCTCTCTCTTTCTCAATCTCTCTCTCTCTCTCTGCTTCTCTTTCTCCCTCTCTCCCTCTCTTTCTCTTCTCTCAGTTAAAAGTAATTTCATCCTTCTGATATATCAAATCAAAAATGATGACTTTTCTCTAAAATACTTTATCCAATCTATCGGCAAACTTTGTTGGTTCTACCGTCAAATACCTCTAAAATCTAACCTCTCTTACACTACTGCATTCACCCTTTAAGTCAACAGCAGCTCAGACCATGGTAATGCATTTTACTAGTCTTCCTGCCTCCGTCCTTCCTCTGTCCTGTGGTCCTCTCCTGTATTATAGCCACAGTTATCCTTTAAAGCTGAAGTCAAATCCTATCAATGTTCCACTCAAAATTTTCAATATCTCCTGTCTCATCCAGTAGAATGTAAACCTCTACAGGATCTAGGACCTGTTGCCTCTATGTCATCATCTCTTTTCACTTTTTCCCTGTTCACTGGCCCCCTAAGCCTTACTGGCTCTCTTGCTGCTCCTCAACCATGCCAGGCACACTTCCGTCTCAGGGCTGCTACATCTGTAGTTCTCTCTGCTGGAAATATTCTTCCAGAAACCACAGAATTCATTGTCGGGGATGTGGGTGATCTGCCCTTCCCGCCATGCCCAAGCCACTGGAAACTTTGGTGGAGGTACCTGTGAATGTGAATGAAAGCCCCTCCGGGCTTTCCCCGCCTAGAATCCGAAAAGCCATGTACCCTGTGGGTAGGGGCAATATGTCCTTTGTGTGCTTATCCAAGACATAGTTTCATTTAATCCTCCTCCTGGTAATCATATCTCTGTATCTCTCATCTGTATTTCTTGATTCCTGTGCCTCAATGGTCTCAACTTCTGTGAGTTTAAGCAATCACTCTGTACCCTCCAGTAACAATACTAATCCTGTCTCTAGGGCGGGTGCAAAAGCAGTTAAAGATTTAACTGCACCACCCAACTTCCTCACTTTTGAATAATAAAAGACTGGGACCCTTGACAGTCAAGAGAGACAAAGGCAGAGGCAGCAAGAGAGCCTGCGAGGAGAGAGAAAGAGAGCCAGCAAAGAGACAGAAGCAATCCGAGGAGAGAGCAAGAAGCAAAGAGAGACAGAAGAAGAGAGAGAAGTAGAGCAAGAGGGCCAAAGCCAGAGCTAGAGAGCTAGAGCTAGAAAGCCAGTGCTTAAAAGCCAGAGCGTGAGCCTGAGCCTGCTTCATAGGTCTCTCCTGACTGACCTCGGGTCTGTCAGCTTGCATCAGATTTCTGTGTCCATGTCATTATTGCAGGCAGGCAGCCAATCAGTTTACGACAAATCACATACTTTCACCGATCGTCTCTACAGGGGGATATATGTCCTAATTTGGGCTAGCAAGAGGTATGTGACAAGCTGGGTGGGGGTCTATACAGCAGCCTTTCAATTATTTCAACCACCAGACATCCTGCGGTTCGGGACCCACATCTCTACTGAAGCTGGTCCCTGGCAGTGACAATTCATTAACTCACCTTCATATGTTGGTTAATTGGCATTTTTCTCAATGGGACTGTTAGAGGGTGGAGGAGGGAAAGTGTCCTCCAGATTGAGAAGGCATGTTGAGACAGAGAAACAGAAGAAACTCCATACCGTCCACACAGTTTTATTCAGGGTAACTTACTGACCAGAGGGATCAGGGAGAGGACAGTACAAGTGCTACGCAGCGATTCTCTGCAAAGTCCAGACCCTGATCGACAGCTTTTGTGGAGGGAGGAGCATGACGGTGAGGTGGTGCTATCTGTGCGCCAGAGGAGAAATCAGAACACATCTTCCTGAATTCCGGCCAGGGCGTGCGCTGACCTACAAGGGATCTGGAACATGCAGCCCTGAAGGAGGTCACAGCAGGGACATGAACAAGATGGAGGGCTAAAGATGGAGCCCGTACTATCAGCACTCTACAGAGGACGATCGTCTACTTAAAATTACAATGTCCCCTCCACAAGCACTTCTCACTCCCCTCAAAGAAGATGCAGTATACATAAATAAAATCTAATATTACCCAACTACATTTTTTCTACACAAGTGATCACCTTTACTATATTATGTAAATTTAATGTCTCGCACACAGAACCTTGAAGGAAATCTCTGTGAAGCAAGGATTTTTCTGTTGTTATTTAAATTCAGTTGGCCAACACAGAATAATCATTAGTTTCAGACGTAGAGTTCGATGATTCATCAGTTACATATAACACCCAGTGCTCATCACATGGCCTCCTTAATGTCTATCATCCAATTTCCCCATCCCTCCATCCATCTCTCTTCCAGCAAGTTTGTTTCCTATAGTTAAGAGTCTCTCATGGTTTGTCTCCCTCTGATTTCTTTCCATTCCGTCTTCCCTCCCTTCCCCTGTGATCCTCTGCTGGATCTTAAATTCCACATCTTAGTGAAACCATACAATAATTGTCTTTCTCTGACTGACTTATTTCATTCAGCATGAGTGAATACCTCCAGTTCCATTCACATCAATGTAAACGATAAGTATTCATCCTTTCTGATGGCTGAATAATATTACATTGTAATATATACTACATCTTCTTTATCCATTCACTTGTCAATGGACATCTTAGCTCTTTCCACAGTTTAGCTATTGTGAACACTGCTGCTATAAACACTGGGGTGCAGGAGGACTGGTCCAAGACGAGGAAGAGCAGGAGACCTTAATTTCATCCAGATACAGGAAATCAGCTAGATATCTATCAAATAATTCAAAACACCTGCCAACTCAAAAGGAGATCTAAGAAAAGAATACCTGCAACTTTATAAATAGAAAAGCAACCACTTTCTGCAAGGAAGGAGGTGCAGACAAGTAAATATGAGGGGATATATGGGGAGATAAACCACAGCAGGAGGGAGACCCTGTAAGCCAGCAAATGGCAAGTAATATAGCAGTGGAACACAAAATCAGAACTTTTAGAAGTCTGCTCCCATGGTGGTCATCCTTCAGGTGGCTAAGCAGGGGCAGAACCCTATCTGGGACAGTGTGGTCTCAGAATCCTCAAGGTCACAGGAAGATTATAGAGTCCCTGAGTGTAGCAGAGCTCCCAGGCATCAGAGCGGGGACGCTGGTGGCAAGGAGTGAAGTCAGGAGTGGGCTCTCAGCTTGGGGTTGCCATAAACTGTGGTCCACAGCACAATCGGGCCACTGCTCTTCAAGCAGGGACGCAACAAGCGACAGAACCAGTGAGACCCTCCTTCCTCTCCCAGGAGGAGCAGCAAGGGAGCATGTCTCAGGAGTCTGCAGGGTTTGGAGACTCAAAACAGGCCATGTGCCTGAGACATAAATGCTCAGTCACAGGCCAGGTGAGCATGGAGTGCTGATGGAGACTAGGGAGACAGGAGTGATTTACCACTTTCCCTGAGGGTGCACTGAGGAATGGGGCCCTGAGCGTTCTCCGGGGTGGGAGCCTGGGAGGCCGCCATTTTCATTCTCATCCTCTAAAGCTGCAAGGAAAGCTTTCAGCGAACAAAAGCCACATGGAGCAATCCACAGCAGATTACTTAGCCTGACCCCTGGCAAGAGCAATGCAAGTCTTCCTGGGGCAAATACACTTCAGAATCAATGCAACAGGCCCCTGAACCCAGAAGATCAGCAAGAACACCCAGCCAAGACCAAGTTTATTAATCAATGAGAATTGCAAAACTCTAGTGCTAGAGGAATACAGTGCACATAATTCATGGCTTTTTCCCCATGATCCTTTCTCATATTTTTTTAAAGATGTTATTTATTTGAGAGAGAGCAAAAGACAGAGCACATGAAAGGCAGAGGGAGAAGACTCCCTGCTGAACAGGGAACCTGACATGGGGCTTGATCCCAGGACCCCAGGATGATGACCTGAGCTGAAGGCAGCTACTTAATTGTCTGAGTCACCCAGGCACTCCTCAACTTTAATTTTATTAATTTTTTCTTTCCTTTTTAACCAATTATTTTATCAAATCTTTTTTATAAATCTCTTAATTTTCATTTTTACAGTTACATTCTATCCCTTCATTGGATTTAATCTTGTTATATACACACGTATAAGTTTTTCTTTCTTTATAATTTTGGGATGTGGTTACTTCTAACACACCAAAACACACCCAAAATCTATTGTGTAGCTCTGTTCTATTCACTGGTCTGATCATATTCTCTTTTTTGTTTTGTTTTATTTCTTATTCTTCCTCTCCCTTTTTTGTTTTTTTATTTTGTTAAAGTCTTTTTTTAATTTTCATCTTAAAGTTACATTCTATCCTTTCAGTGTATTTAATTTTATTTTTGTATACATGTTTTTCTTTCCTTTTTAAGATTTTATTTATTTCTTTGAGAGAGAGAGAGGAACAAAGAGCATGAACAGGGAGGAGAGGAAGAAGCAGGCTCCCCACTTACAGGAAGCCTGTTGCAGGGCTTGATCCCAGAACCCCAAGATCACAACTTGAGCCAAAGGTAGATGCTTAACTGACCGAGCCACTCAGGTGCCCCTAAGTTTTTCTTTCTTTACAATTTTGAGATGTAGTTTCTCCTAACAAACTGAACAAAAGACACTCAGGAGACAGTGTATTCCTCTGTTCTGTTCACCTGTTTATAGCCCTTCCTTTTTTTTGTCTCATTTTTTCTTCTTTGCTTTTTCTTATTGTTTAATTTCCATTTTTACAGTTACATTGTATGTAACTTTCATTGTATTTAATTTTATTTTTGTACACATATGTTTTTCTTTCTTTACAATTTTGGGATCTAGTTTCCTAAAAATCAGACCAAAATAGACACAGAATCCAGTGTACTACTCTATTCTGCTCAACTGTTTAATTTTATATATATATATTTCCCCCCCGGTTTCAGGTCTCCTCTGATTTGTTTAGTGTACATTTCTCTGGACTCCTTATTTCCATTTTAGTATTTTGTTCTCTGGTTCATCTAGTCTCCTCTGGACAGAATAACAACACAGAAAAACTCACCTCAAGAAAGAGAACAAGAGTCAGTACTGAATCGCAGGGACCTAATCAGTATAGACAAAAGGAAGATGTTGGAATGAGAGTTCAGAATTAACCATTATAAAGATACTGGCTGGGTTTGAAGAAAGCACAGAGACACTAGAGAATCTCTTCCTGGAGAAATAAAAGAATGAAAATCTAACCAAGTTGAAATTAAAATGGCTATTAATGAGTTGCAATAAAAAATGGAGGCTCTTGGGACACCTTGGTGGCTCAGATGGTTAAGCATCTGCCTTCGGCTTGAGTCATGATCCCGGGGGTCCTGGGATTGAGCCCCACATTGGTCCCCCTGCTCAGTGAGGAGCCTGATTCTCCCTCTCCCTCTGCTGTTCCCCCTGCTTGTGCTCTCTTCTCTGTCAAATAAATAAAATCTTAAAAAAAAAAAATAGAAGCTCTAAATGCTCAGATGAACAAGGCACAAGAGAAAATTAGTGATAGAGGAGACCAAATGATGGAGAATAAAGAAGCTGAGAAAAAGAGAGATAAACAACTACTAGATCATGAGGGGAGAATTCAAGAGATAAGTGATACCACAAAGCAAAAAATTATTTGAATAATTGGGAACCCAGAAGAAGAGGAAAGAGCAAGAGGGGCATAAGGCATATTGCAGTGAATTATAATGGACAACTACCCTAATCTGGGGCAGGAAATAGGCATCAAAATCCAGCAAGCATAGACAACCACCCCCCAAAATCAATATAAACAGGTCAGCACTCCAACATATACGAATAGCAGGGGATGAGTACTTTGTGATGAGTACTAGGTATTATATAAGACTGGTGAATCACAGACCTGTACTTCTGAAACCAAAGATACATTATATGTTTAAAACAAACAAAAAACCCCACATATTCATTATCTACTGTTTGAAAATAAAAAGTCCTAAAAAAAATTTTTTTAAATAAACATTGGGGTGCACATGCCCCTTTGGATCAATACATTTGTATCTTTGGGATAAATACCTAGTAGTGCAATTTCTGGGTTGTAGAGTAACCCTATTTTTAAATTCTTGAGGAACCTCCATACTGTTTCCCAGAGTGGCTATAGCAGCTTGCATTCCCACCAACAGTGTAAGAGGATTCCCCTTTCTCCACATCCTTGCCCACATTTTTTGTTCCCTGACTTGTTAATTTTAGACATTCTGACTGGTGTGAGGTGGTATCTCACTGTAGTTTTGATTTGTATTTCCCCAATGTCCAGTGATGCTGAGCATTATTTCATATGTCTGTTATCCATTTTTTGTGGGATTTTTTTTTTCTTATTGACTGATATAACCCAATGCTTAGAGCAGTGTCTGAAACATTGTAGACATTTCATAAATAAGAGGGACTATTTTTCCATTACTTAAGTCTACTAGGTTTTGGTCTAGAATAAAATTTTAATTCAGCAAATATAGAAGACATTGATAACTCTTCATCAAAAAATACCTATTTCCTCTTCTCTCTGAGCACCGCTAAACATTTCCCATCGTACCTTATTAGCTGGTCACATATTTGAGTCCCACAACATGGAATATGAGCAGAAGTGATGCAGTCACTTCCAGGCCAAGGCTCTTAGAGGTCCTTCTAGTGTTTCGCCCTCCATTTCTCTTTCATCAGCTGGATAAAGGTGTTGATGGGTACTTGGCAGATGGCAGGACTACAAAACGGAAGGAACCAGAGTTCCTGAATCACCACATGAACTAAAGCTGCCTACTGACCTAGAAAGCAATCTTAAAGCAAATAAATTATTCACTTTTGAGTGTAAGCCATTATATATATTGAGGTCTATTTACAAAGTAGCAGCACTCCAAAAAAAAAAAAAGAACTTCTACACTGTACAATAAAATTCTATGCAAAGTGCTAGAGAACTACAAAGGATACAAAAATGAAAAAGATAACAAGTCTGCCACAAAACTAAGACAAATGTAAATTACTAAAAGCAAACTGATGAGTGTCATCGATGGGCAGGCATATTTTTAAATAAAGGAGAATACTGTGAGAAGATCAATGAAGTTTAATTTTAAAAGGGGATCCTGGGAAAGTACTTTAAAGATTATATATCAATGTCTAAAAGAGATAGTATGAAAGATTCCTTTAATTATAAACTTTAAATCACAGAAGGGAAAACAAACTGAAAGAAATGCTATCAAATAGCACGCTAAGAGAAAATATGACATATACCAAAGGTTAATGACCTATGAAAATGTCAGTAAGTGCTTACTGCATGAATAAATTTTGTCACTACTCAAACATTTTGAGGATATAATGAAGCCAGATCTTCTGATGTAAAATAATATCCTGGAGCAACTGGACCATCCTATAAAGGAACTCCGGTTATGACATGACTGTCTCCATTTGAACAAAAGATAAGTTGAAAACACCATCAAATATCTAAAAGTAGTTGCCCAGAAAATAAAAGCCTGATGCAAACATAACTTGCATACTCCAGCCAATCCAACTCATTTAGTCACAATACAGTTCTTCAGAAAGAAAAGATATTCAAGAACAACTGCCAAGTTGCATCAGGAGAAACTATTTGTCCTTTGAGCAAAATGTCTCATTCCAGACATGACCATCTCTCTGATATCCAAATGAATCTATTAGAAAAGCTGTAACAGCCACTGTCTTCTCATGGCTCCTCCCTGTCTCGTTGTTCTATTTCTTCTGGGCTTGCAGATGCCTAAGCACAGGGGCTGACAAAACTGACAGCTCTGAGAGGAAGGATCCCACTTAGGTGGGTCGTTCAAAATCACAGGAAGTGGGCTTTGAATATAGGTCCAAGTTCAAACCCTTAAACATATTATTTCCAAGGGCTAATAAAGCTAGCAGTGCTAGAAGAGCTTTTTTTACACATACATACACATTAGTGAAGAGAAAAGCATCAAAGAATTCATGATGATATTACCTATTAAGAAACTCTATCTTCATTTGCATTAGTTTCCTAGCACTGCCCTAAAAAAGTATTACACACTCCATGGCTTCAAATACAAACATTTATTGCCTCACAGTTCTGGAGATTAGAAGTCCAAAATTGAGGTGTCAGCAGAGCCATGCCTGCTGCCTCTGAAACCTGTCTCTTCTAGTTTCTGGTAGCTCCAAATACTCTTTGAGTTGTGGCAAACTAATTCCAATGTCTGCCTATTCTCACATGACATTCCCCCTGTGTCTTCAGATGGCCATCTTGCTGTAAGGACACTAGTCATAATGGATTATTAGGGACTTATGCTACTCCAGTATGACCTCATCTTAGCTGACTATATCTGCACTGACCCAATTTCCAAAGAAAATCTCACTCTGAGACACTAAAGGATAGGATTTAATATATACTATGGGGAGCACAATTCAACACATAACATTATTAGCAGGTATCTCTTGTCATCTCTTCCCAAATATATAATTCCAAATAATATTTAGTGTGGATCACATATATTTACTACCTGTCCTAATGTAATAAGAGTTTGTATTTTAACTAATAATCTTAGATTAATAAATGTTGACATTAGTGAAAAAAAGGCAAATTTGTACTGTAACAAATTTCATTAGCATAACATTAGAGTTCATAGGCTTCAGAGCACAAAGACTTCGCAAATTAAAGCTATGGACCCATTTTTGGTAACTATGAAACTCTCGTGAAAACAAAAGAGAAAATATCTCAAGATATCCTTCACTGACACTTTGATTGCAAACCATGGATTACTAGATGCAAGAAAAAAATGTGAGAAGAGAGATATAAAATGAAGTATGACAGGGGACTAAATTGTGGGACTAATAAAGCACAAAGAGATGAGAGAATTAAAAAGGTATACACTGCTGGTTATCTTATCAAGGATGGCTTCATAAATACAATTTGGGAAGTCTCAATTTGATGGATAAGTAGTCAAATATTACATGAGAAGCAGGAGAAAAAATAAAAGTGACAGAGTCCCAAAAGTGAAGTGAATGATAGGCATAAAAACTATAAATAATTTCTATTTTAATTGTACATCTAATATTCTAAATATTCATCTCCATATTTTTGAAATATAGGAGGGCAGAATGTGACCCAATGAATATTACCTGAAGTTATATTTTCCATTTCTAAAATAAGTTATATCATCTGTAGGATATAATAAAATCAGATTCAGCAAACTGATATTAAGTGCCCAATTTGCACAATAGTCCATGCTAGAAGCTGTGGCCAATACAAAGGGGATTAAGACATCAAGCACATCCCTACCCAAGTCAGACTGATGTGTATATTATTACAATAAAAGGCATACCAAGGTAGATGTAAAATAAAACAATGTACTGGGATTTACAAAACAAACAAAATAAGCTCCTATCTTTAATATTTTATGGTACCACTGTCATCCCTTCAATTTTTTTTATATTCTTTTCCAATTTGGACATTATATCTTGGATGAAATGAACATGAGTATAGCAGGGCTTTTTTTTTTTTTTTAATTAAAACCATTAGGCCGTCTCAAGAATCATGCAAACCCTGGTGCTTTACGACTCCCTGAGGCACAGAGATTATCAAAACCTCCCAAAAACCTAATTTATGCACTTGGAAAACCCTGGCACAGAGAACCACAACACAACTGTTAATTAAGAAGGAAGAAAAAATACAACTGTCAAACACAGTAAATGACAACTATCTATTCTTTTGTTCAAGTAGAACCCTTCAATCTAGTTATGACCTTCTCTTCCAGCAAAATATTTCTTATCTTTAAAAAGAATGGGAGGG
>PITA01012223.1:42615-63295 GCA_004023965.1 Spilogale gracilis
AATGGGATAGGAAAAACAACAGGTTGTAAAAACCACAGTTGCCTCACTGGTTCTTATTTGATTCCTTAGGCTTCACTTATTCCTGGATCATGAAGATGCTCAAACACAGTCACTGACAAGAATCCATTACTGGTATCTTGACCACATCGGGAAGGAAGGATACCACAAAAGTAAGTACTAGTAACTTTCAATGGAGTCTTTTGAAAAGACTCAGACTCAGTTCTTTTAACTTTGGATTTTTCAAGTTAATAAAAACTTTTCAGGCCCTCTGATAAGATTAATTTCTGATATGTCTTTAATGAAAGTAATCAGTAATTAGTAATTAGCCCATGATGTTATTTTTATATATTTGGTATATGTGGTAGGATATGATAAAGAATTCCTTAAGCCCTATTTAGAAGAGCCAGGTCTCCTCTAAAAGATATTTCTAGACTTTTCTTCCAAACTTTTGATGTCAAATAACATTCACTCACTTGACCATAGTTTAAATTAAGCGAATGCTTGTTTTAATATAATTGCTGAATATTGTGGTTTATATTATTTCTACTCATAAATTTAACTACAACAGCTATTACAGTATGGAAAGAATAAATTTTTTAAACTATTAACTTTGTAATTCTCTTACTCTGTAATTCTTGCTTCACAGTTTAATTAATTTCCCAGAGAAGCACACAGAATTAACAAAAAACAAGACCACATTAGAGAAGAAATGTTCTTCCCATAAAAAAGTTTTCTCTTCTTTCTTGTGGAGTTTTTGGAGAAAACTCTATTATTTTTAGATTGTCTGCAATATTATAACAGAAGCTTTGGAGTCAGAAAATCATGTTTTCAAATCCTAGCTTTGTCACTAGCTTTGAGGGCTCAAACAAGTTGCTTGAACTTTTTCTTAGTATCTCTATCTATAAATGAATATGATTTTTTAAAATATTTTATTTATTTATTGAGAGGCAGAGAGTGAGTGAGAGAGAGTATGAGAGGGAAGAAGATCAGAGGGAGAAGCAAACTCCCCATGGAGCTGCGAGCCCGATGCGGGACTCGATCCCAGGACTCCAGGATCATGACCTGAGATGAAGGCAGTGACTTAACCAACTGAGCCACCCAGATGCCCCTAAATGAATATGATTTTATCTACTTCCTAGAGTTGTTTCTAGAATTAAGTGACCAATGCAAATAAAACACAAGCCCATTTCTTAGAACAGCCCAGTAAATGGTGGACCTGTTTTCAAGACTGGAGACTGTGTTCTCAGGACATATTGCACTAATGGATCAGAAATCATCATCAGCTCTCAAATCCTTTAACTCTCACATCCCATGACTTCATACAGAGAATTCTCAATAGAAATATCTGCTTTAATCATACTAATTATATATATTCAATGCTGAAATGCAGTTTGGTGCAACATATGAATAATGATGACATTATGAAAATTCAAAATGGTTTGATATCGCTATTTTCTCCTCTGCATACTTAACATTTTTTAAATTTTACATTATAAAACAGCCTGTTTTCCAGGAATGCAAATGTAGTAGTCAATGTAACATGAATTAAAACTAAAATATTATGTCTTGGCATTAATACTTTGCCTCCTTAAAAGATTTCAAATGATTTCTTCATAGCCCTTAAAATTTTCTTCTACAAGAAATAGTTGTGTTGATAATAATTTGTCAGGTATATAGATGCTAGGTCTAGACAAGTAAGAATGAACAATTCTTGGTCTTTCAGGAAACGGATGGGAATAATGAATAATGGGAATAATGGGAATAATGGGAATAATGACCCTGGGCCTCTTGGCATTCACAACCAGCTTCTCAGTAAGTACCACTGAGTCCAGTCAGCTTTCAAGTATGATTTAAAGACATTAATATGCACTTTAAGCCATTAATATGTAATCTAAATTTTTACATGTACTAAGCAGCTATATTTTTCCACTTGGAGGGTGAAATAAACCACTGTAAAAATCATTCATTCAACAATAATTATTGAGCCTCTACCAAGTACTACATACTATTCTAGACACTGGGATACAGAAAAGTAAACAATAAATAAATATATAATGTGCTAGTGGTAATAAATGTTGAGAAAAAATTAAGCAAGGAAGAGTGGTATATGTGGAAATTAGTCCAAATTTTTTCATTAGATAGCCAGGGGACACCTCTGAAAAGATGACTGAAAACTTTGTAGGAAACAGCTGAGGGAATAAATGAAAGTGTGCTTGGTGTTTTCAAAAAACAACAGGGAAGCCCATATGACTGGATTTGAGTTAATGAGAGGAAATGTAGTGTGAGATGATATCAGAGAAGTAAGGGAAGCCAGATTACACCAATACCTTAGAGGTAATAGTAAAGAGTCTTTTACTCAGTGAAATCAATAGACACTGGAGGATGTTAAGTGAAGCTATGATATGATTTGGTTTGTCTTTTAAACATACTGCATGTTGTGTTGAGAATAACCTATATTTTGTATTGATCTAACTTATGTTTTAAGCAGACTAGTTATTATGCTAAGAATTAACTGTAGGAAGATATGATTAGAAGTGGGAAGACTTATTAGGCAGTTATTGCAGTGAAGGATGCTGATGGTTTAGGGAATAGTGATAACAGCACAGTTAATTAGAAATCATCAAATCCTGGGTGTCTGGGTGGCTCAGGGGGTTAAAGCGTCTGCCTTCGGCTCAGGTCCTGAGATCAAGGCCTGCATCAGGCTGTCCACTCAGTGGGGAGCCTGCTTCCTCCTCTCTCTCTGCCTGTCTCTCTGCCTACTTGTGATCTGTCTGTGAAATAAATAAATAAAATCTTTTTTAAAAAATCCTCAAATCCTGAATATATTTTGAAGTAGAGCCAACAGGATGGATTAGGTGGGAGACATGAGAGAAAAGCCAAGTTTGACACCAAATCTTATCCTAAACAACCAGAAATAGAAGTTGCCACCAACTTAGATGGGGAAAGCTTTCCCCAGAAACTTCCAGAGGTTTTGGAGGTCATAAGTTCAGTTTTGGGGGGTTTTTTTTGTTTTTTTAAGATTTTTTATTTATTTGACAGAGAGAAACACAGCCAGAAAAGGAACACAAGCAGGAGGAGCGAGAGAGGGAGAAGCAGGCTTCCTGCCGAGCAGGGAGCCCAATGCAGGCCCCGATCCCGGGTCTCCGGGATCATGACCTGAGCCGAAGGCAGTCGCTTAACCAACTGAGCCACCCAGGTGCCCTATAAGTTCAGTTTTAATGTAATAATTACGACATGGTTATAAAACAATTCAAGTAGAGGAGCCCCTGAGTGGTGCACACAGTTGAGCATTTGACTCTTGGTTTCTGCTCAAGTCATGATCTTAGGGCTGTAGGATCAAGCCCTGACTCAGGCTCTGAGCTCAGCGAGGAATATGCTGCAGTTTCTCTTCTCCTTCTAACCCTCCCGTTGTTCACTCATGCATGCACACACTCTCTCTCTCTCTCAAATAAATAAATCTTTTTAAAAAATAAATAAATAATAAACAATTCAAGTAGAAATTTCAGGAAAACAGTTGGATGGATGATTCTGAGATCAGGGGAAAGACCAGGAGAACGTTATAAATTTGTGTGGCATGAGATTAATGGAGTATAGATAGAGAAGACCAGAACACGCAAGAATGAACCATAGGTCTTACAAAATTAAGACATCAGGGAGAAAAGAAAGAACCATGCCTGAGGAAATTTAAGAGAGCTAGTATTCATGAAGCCAACTTACAAAAACAAAAAGTATTCCAAAAAGGAGTGACCAGATGTGTCAAGGGTAGTAACAGACCAAGTAAAATGGAGACTATGATTTGACCTTGGATTTAGCTACATAGAGGTTACTAGTTATCTTGAAAACAATGCATAAAAAATGAATCTTGGAACACTAAAAAAATAAATAAATTTAAAAATTCAAAAAAAGTTTAAATCCCTATAATTTAAACTTTCTCTTAGTCACATTTAAAAAGGTAGAAAGAAAAGATGTAATTACATTTAATAAAGTATTTAACTGATTATAAAAAAAGAAAACTGACTTCTGTAAAGAGTAAGGACAAAAGATTGAAGGGAGTTTAAGAGAAAAGTATATTTGGAGTAAGAACAATTAATTGTTTCCAGGTGTTTTTCTGAAAAGGAATGTGTTATAGCTGGTAGGAAAAGTAAGTCAAAAAATGTGTTTTTGCTAGAGGGATGCCTGGATGACTCAATTATTAAGCATCTGCTTTAGGTTTAGGTCATGATCCCGGGGTCCTGGGATCAAGCCCCACATCAGGCTCCAACACCAACAAGCAAAGCCACAGATATCAGGCCAGCAAAAAATTTCCAGCCAAAGAAACATCAGAAGAATACAGTTATTAAACAACAACATCAAGTAAAAAAATCCTACAAAAAAATAAAACAACCAGAGGAAAGGCCATTTCAATACTACTGAAAGACTAAACATCCTAAACCAAAAACAAAAGCAAATGGACAAAAAAGGTTAGTGCTAGCCAAGCCTGGACCTCATTCTTATGGTTAACCTAATTCTCATCAAAAATCTCCTGTACCTCAAGGTAGCCAACAACTGCAACAAAGCCCCAGGAATTCAATAGCTCACCAAGAATTTAAAAGAACCAAATCTGACCAAATTAAAACTGCTAAAAAATTAGCAAAGAGATTCCAATCTTATTCTATTACACTGTTCAACAAAATTCAAAACAGTCCAAACCATCTACATCTTCAACTGGTAAGAGAACTGGTCAATGCCAACCTAAACTACAAAAAATTGCCGATCAATCAAGACTTCATAAAAATATAACCATCAAGCACCAATCCAGGCAAACAAAAACTCCAATACAAAAGCAAACCGATCAGAAAAAACATCATTTCATTATTTCTGAAATCAAACAAACTACAATCTCAAAACATAAGGCTAGAGCAAATAGAAACAACAAAAGTAAGAAGGTAAAACAGAAAACAGGTCAACATAAACCTGATCTAACTGGATCCCAGCATCATCAACCTGGTCAACCCAAGCCTGGCAAAAAATTACATACAAAATGTCAACTATCTCCCAAGTCACATGAATTCAACAGCTCCCCAAAAAGTTAGCAAAACCAAATCTTGGCAAGGAAAAACAGTTAAAAATTTTCCAAGAAAACCTACACCTCATTTTATAACCAAAGTTCAGCAAAATCCAAAAAGAACTAATTCACCTACAGTTTTAGTTGGTAAACAAGATAGCCGGCACCAAACTAAACCACAAGCAGTAGGTTCACATAAAATATACACACTATCAAAGCCCCATAATAATGCAAACAAGAAACAACATATTAGTCCAAAAAAGACTCCTATACAAAAGAAAATTAACCAAAGGAAATATCATCTGAATGCTGCTAAACGATCTGGAAAGTCAAAACCTGTTGAAAACAGACCAAAAAGAACCAAAAAGGTAAAAAGCAACCTGGCCAACAGAGACCTGTGTGTAGACACTGTCCATCTGGCCAGTCAAGACCTCTTCAAAAATTGCCTGTGCAACAAAATAGCTACCAACTCTCAAATCATAGGAACTCATCAGCTCTTAAAAAACCTAGAATTATCAAATATCAGCCAGGCAAAACCACTAAAAATTATCAAAGAAACTTAAACTTTCCTGTGGGACCAAATTTCAACAAAAGCCGAAAGTACCCAAACTACCTTCAATTCCAAATGGTCCAAGAAAAAAAGGTCACAGTCAAACAAAACTACAACCATTAAGTCCCAAGAAAACATCCATCCAAGCAAAACTTCATAAAAATCCAACCATAGGGGCACCTGGGTGGCTCAGTTGGTTAAGCGACTGCTTTCGGCTCAGGTCATGATCCTGGAGACCCAGTATCTAGCCCCACATCAGGCTTCCTGCTTGGCAGGAAGCCTGCTTCTCCCTCTCTCAGTCCCTCTGCTTCTGTTCCCTATCTCGCTGTGTTTCTCTCTGTCAAAAAAATAAATAAAATCTTTAAAAAAAAAATACAACCATAAAGCAACAAACAAGTCAAGTAAAAACTGGTCCAAATATTCCCAAACATCATGAGACTGGGCCCTCAGGACTTCATCTGAGTAAACCAATAAGTAAACAATCTGGTCAAAGAAAACCTAAGGCAAAAGCAACCAAGCAAAAGAAAAGCAACAAGGCAAAGAATCCACCCTGTTATTCAAGACCTCCCCAACCAGGCCCTCAGTTTCATCTCCCTGGTCAACTAATACGTAGACCAAAGGTGTCTTCACTCTGGCATCCTGCTATACAAAAACAGTATCCTAACCCACTTTATCTACATCTATATAAACCCATCCAGCACCCTGACTCACACAAACATTGTGGAAAGCAACCAGGTAAAAAGCCCCAAATTCGCCCACAAAAACCTGGTCAAAAGCCAGCATTAAAACCTAAACGTGGATTTCAGCGTCATCATCCAGGGGTACTTCATACCACACCACCTGGAAAGCTGCCAACAGATCTTAACACAACAACCTCTAAAACTGTATCGTCAGGACCATTTTTAGTGACTACCAAAGCTTCTGCAGCCATTCCACCGTTATCAACTAGCAGAAAGCCCACCACAAACTCACTGGCCTCTATCACTAAATCTTCCCCAACTTCTAATCCAACAGCTACAGCCACAAAATCCACTATTTCCACCAAACCTGTGATTAATACTCGCAAATCTTCCACAACTGCCAAGTCAGCAGCCCCTACCATCAAATCTTCCAGGACTAATAAATCTTCTACAACTATCACTACACCTACTACCCCAACCAAAGTTATCTCCTCCACAAAATTCATCACCACCTCTAAGCCTGCTGCCTTCACAACCAAATTCACCACAACTTTAAAACCTGTGATTTTTACTACAAAACTGACCACCTCTACTGAGCCTGAAGCATGCACCACCATACTTATTATCACTACTAATACTGTGGCTGACACCAATTCATCTGCCACTATATCACTCAAACCAACTGAAATTCCAAGCTTGTCTTACACCAGCCTTACTACTATAAAATCTGCCCAAATGATCAAATCTGCGGTAAAAACTACTAAATCCCTTCCTACGACCACCAAAGGTATCAAGCCTACTAGCTCAATATCCATCACCACAAGAACAACTCCTGCTTCTAATTTCTCAACAACTGTGACAAAAACTACATCTCCCAGTCTAGATTAACCACCACTATACCTGCTACTACCTCTGCTTCAACTGCTAGCACAGCCATATCGTCTTCAGTTACTGCTACCACTCTGGACAGAAGCACCTTAAAAGCTGCTAATACTACACAGATGCCAGCCACAACCACAGTTTCTCACTCTACAGCATCACCAGGACACACATCAGCTGCCACCACCTCCCTCACCAACATAACCAGTGCCTACCAAGTCACTTCACCCTCTCTTCCCACAAAGGGTGTTCCCAGCAAAGCAGGTCTCTCTGCCACATCTCTTTCTTTAACCACTCCTGCTCCTTCTACCCCTTCTTCTTCAGCTGCTTCTACCTCCATTACCAAATCTCTCTCCCCCACGTCTGCTGCCACTAATCCCACATCCACTGCTGAGGACACTACAACTCCTATGGACACAGCGCAGGTTTTCACCAGTACGCCTGCTGTTACAATATTCATAGCAAATGCTCCTGAAACAACCACAGATCTTATTTCCACCATTACCACTATCCCTGATATATTGAATTTGGCTACCAGAACAGATGCCATGGCTTCATTCACTGACACAACCCTGGTCACTGCAGATGTTACATCAACATCTGACTCAGCACGTCTGATGACACTACCTTTGATTATCAACCTGACCCTACTGACTTCACCTTTGCTACTTCCTACACACCACCTGCCACCACATAGTCCTCTACCTCCAAAGACATGCCCTTGGCCACACCTGCTGCCACTACAGCTATTCCTGCTGCTCTTCCTACAACCACCTCTACCACTATGACAGATCTGGTCACCACCTTGCCTGCTGCCTCAGATACTTCCACTCCTTCCAGCACCATTCAGCTGCCACCTCCACAGCTGTGCTTCCGACAACAGCCACTGCCATCACTGTCTCTGGTGTCACTAATCAATCAGCTTCATCTACCTCACCTGGAGCAGCAGCATCCACAAGCATCACCTCTGCTGCCACTAGTATGCTTGCCATGACCACAGAGGCTCTACTACAGCTTCTCCCACAGTCACTCCCTCCTCTGCTGCTTCTGTCACCACACAAGCTGCCACAAATGTGTCTGCTCCTCTTAGCACCACAGCTACGGCCCTCCTCCCCATCTCATCCACTGAAGCCACCAGCACCTCCCTCACCAACATAACCAGTGCCATTCTTGACGCTTCCCCTCAGACTGCCGCTATCACTTCTCCAACCCCCAGTCCTGCTCGTTCCACCTCAGGTGTCTCCACTCCTGCTGCCACCAGCACTGTATCAGGTTCCCCCATATCTTCTAGCGCTTGGCCAGCTTCCATCACATCTCCTGCCCTCAGTTCATCAATATCCACTGCGACCACAGTTGAAATCACTATGAATCCTATTTCCACTACTTCATTTTTCTCCTCCGCTCTTCACTCTACTACCATAGAAGACATCACAACTTCTCATACTGACACTGTACCAAGTACCCTGCTCACCACAGATGATATGGCAACACTGAGCTCTGGCATATTTGGTGACATTACTACCGACTACGATCTTGACACTACCACTGATGCCTCTGTCACCACTCTTCCTGCCACAATCTCTTCAGTTCCTTCTACCACATCAGAGCCCAGCACCACCACTAATGATCACTCCAACTCACCTGCTGCCACAACCATTTCTTTTCCCTCTTCCAAAACACAGTCCGTCACTACTAGTTCTGCCATCATGACAGCTGTCAGATCCATGTCTGCTCCTGCAACAACTACTGCATCTCTGACCACAACAGCAGCTGAGGCCACTAATATTTTGGTTTCTTCCACCACACTTGGAACACTTCCAGCAACATCCACAAATACCACATCTGTGGCCACCAACATTCCTGTCATGACTACAAAGGATGCTGCCACCACTGCTTCCACACTGATTTCTACCACAACCACATCTGCTCCCTTTACCACATTAGCCCCCACTTCTATTTACCCTGCCACTTCCAACACCACCCCTCCTAACACAGCCACTTCTGTCCCATGTACCACCAGGATACCTCTGCTCCTTCTTCCACCACTCAGGCTGACACCACCACTTCTGCCACCACCACACCTGCCTCTACCACTCTCCCCACAGCCACCTCCATGTTGACTACCATGGAACCCGTCACCTCCACAGTGGTCTCCTCCCCATCACCGGCTACCATCACGACAAGTATTCCTGGCCTTCCCAGCACTTCACAAAGTGCCACTACCACACCTCCTCCTGCCAATCATCCACTGCAGCCACCAGCACACCTCCAGCCAGCTCAACTCTTTCTTCTTCCTCAACTACTATGCAGTCTGTCTCTATCAGTTCTGCTGCCACATCTGTCCCTAACACACCTACAACTACAACCACCACTGTCACAAATGTTGCCACCTCCTCAGCTGAAGTCAATTCCTCATCTGCTGCCATTATCACTACACCTGTTACAACAAGCACACCTGCCCCTTCTACTTCCACACAGCCAGCCATCAACACAGCTGAGCTCTCTATCTCCTCTGCTATGAGCTCCATCCCTGCCTCTACAACCATTTCCTCCTCAACCGCTACTCAGGCTGACACCACCACTTCTGCCACCACCACACCTGCCTCTACCACTCTCCCCACAGCCACCTCCATGTTGACTACCATGGAGCCCATCACCTCCACAGTGGTCTCCTCCTCATCACCTGCTACCATCACAAGTATTTCTGCCCTTCCTAGTACCCCACAAAGTGCCACTAGCATAGTTCCTTCCACCAGCTTATCTGCTGCAGCCACCAGCACAGCCATCCTGACCACTCTAACCACATCTTCCTCGACCACACCAACTGTCTCCACTAGTTCTGCGGCCACATCTGTCCCTACCGCATTTGCTCCCACAGCCACCACTGTCACCAGAGAGGCAAGCACCACAGCCAGTCTCTTTTCTACATCAGCTGCCACTACTTTTTCTGAGACAAGGTCTTCCCCTACCACTGGGGACTCTCCCCCAGCATCTCCAAGCACAATACACACTGCCACTCACAGCACCATGGTTATTGCAGCTAATCTTACCACACCAGCCTTTACAACCACTCCTGTCACTTCTACAGGCAGCCAGGCTGCCACTGCCATGCCTGGTCTCACCACCAGGTCTGCCATTATGAGATCACACCTACAGCCACAGTGACTTCAGTTCTCCTGACCACCACCTCTGGAGCCTCAACCACTTCTTCCTTTAGTATCTATCCAGCGCCCACCATGCCTATTGCCACTACAGCAGCAATGACAGCAGCACCCTACATCACTTCAGCTGATGCATCCAACACATCTGTTTCCACCAAAGAGAACACGTCTGACACCCCCGAGACTCATTTCCCTACAACTACATCTGCTTCCTCCACACTTGATGACACTGCCCCTCCTGACACCCCAAATCCAACTATTATAAAGTTAGGAAGAGTTGAACACCTTGTTACAAAAATCAAAGCTGTTCATCAAAGAAAAATCTAGTCTTAAATGTTATATTATTAGCAAAAGTATAAAAAGCTTCTACACATCAAAAGAACCAATCATAAAATAAAAAGGCAGCCAAGAGATGGGAGAAAATATCTGAAAAATCATATATTTAAAAAGAGATTAATACTCAAAATATACAAGGAACTCATACAACTCAACAGCAAAAAAAAAAAAATCCAATTAAAAAATAGGAGGAAATGAACACTTTTCCAAAGATATGCAGATGGCCAAAAGGTAAATGAAAAGATGCTTGGCCTCACTAATTATCAAGGAAATGCAAATCAAAACCAAAATGAGGTATCACCTTATTCCTACTAGTTTATCATCAAAAAGACAAAAGATAACAAGTGTTGGCAAAGATATGGAGAAAAGGAAACCCTAGTGCACTGCTGGTGGAAATGTAAATTACTGCAGTCCCTATGGAAAACAGTGTGAAGATTACTCAAAATATTAAAAATACAACTACTATATGATCTAGCAATCACACTTCTGGGTACATATCCAAAGGAATCAAAACCATTATTGTGAAGAGATAGCTGCATTCCATTGTTCACTCCAGCATTATTCACCATAGCTAATGTATAGAAACAACCTAAACGCCTCTCAATGTATGAATGAATCAAGAAATGTAGGGTGTGTGTGTGTGTGTGTGTGTGTGTGTGTGTGTGTGTGTAGTAGAGTATTAGCCAATAAAAAAAGGAAATCCTTTCATTTGTGACAACATAGGTGAATTTGGAGAACAGTATGTTAAGTGAAATAAGCCAGAGAAAGACAAATACATAATAGAGCTTACATGTGGAATCTTTAAAAAAAAAAAAAAGTCAAACTCAGAAACAGAGGGTAGAAAAGTGGCTGCCAGGGATCAATGGGGGAAACAGGGAGAGGTTAGTAAAAGAGTCGCAAACTTTCAGTTACAAGAATAATAAGTTCTAAGGTCTAAGAATTTAATGTATAATACAGTGATTTAGTTGATAACACTATATTGTATAATTAATATTTGTTAAAAGAGTAGATCCTAAATGACTGTACCAAAATATATATATATATATATATATATATATATATATATATATATATATATGAGGTGATTCATGTGTTAACTTCATAAGGGAAATCCTTTCAAAATGTACAGGTATATCAAATTACCACGATATAGACTTTAAATTTCTTACAATTATATATGTCAATTTTACCTCAATGCAGCTGAAATTAAAAAACAAAATAAAACAAAAAACCCTCTAACTCTTCTCTAAGTGTAGGTTCCCAAGACAGCCTAGAGCTAGGGCTTCCCAAGGCTCAGCTAGAGCTTACACAGTTTACTCACGAGATGATGGCTGCTCACCTGCTGCCTGTCAGAAACTTTGCTAGGTGCTAAAGGCACGGAGGTTCCTAGGAAAGCTATGGCTCTGCCCCTTTGAAGCCTGTGATCCAGTGAGAAAGCAACGAATTTTACAAAGCTTTAATTACATTGTGATAGTCTATGAAAGCATGGCACAGTGGATTTAACCTAGTCTGGAGCTTTCAGAGAAAGCTGAACTCGGTAGGAGGAGCTAGATAAAACTGAGGGGAAAACAGCCTTACACATATACTGTCCACCTGTCCACCAATCTGAAGGCTTTCTACACTCAGTTAAAATATCAGTGAAGCTTCCAGAGCCACCTGGGGAATCTCCCCGTGTCACACCACTGTGAATCAAAAAAGTACGGAAGAGCCTCTTCTTCCCTCTGGGGTTACAGAACTATGAGACAATGAAGAATCCCAGGAACACTCACTCTCCAAAGTCTACTGTACAGGGCAGAGAGCATAACCAGCCTTTTGTCCTTTGCAAACTTAGGCACAGGCAGCAGTGCCACCGTGCCAAACTCTATAACTGAAAGCTAAATTAAACAGTGGTTTTCAAACAAGGAAGGAACTCTGGACACAGAGAAAATTAAACATCAGCTTTGGGAGATTGCTCTAATTGATAGGATTACTTCATCAACTGTGGTTTTCAACACTGTTTTCTACTAGTAGCTGTGGTTTTGAACATTAGCTAATCTCCTGGCTAGAAGTCATCCTTCTTGAAGGAAAGACAAATCATTAGCTCAAAATAAATAAATAAAACTGGCCATTGTTCTTAAGAAAACATATTAAGACTTGCTCACAACTACTTAAAGCATTAAACTTGAACAGTATTATAAGTACTAAATAGCAATTATTAGCCAAAACTAGTTGTTGGTTTTATTTTTATCATAATGGTTAAATCTGAGTTAGTGAAACAGGAACAAAAGAATAAAGTGAAATTTTCAGAGAATCCTTAAATGTCATTCTCCAATCAAATCTTTTTAATTTTCTTGCTCTGTTATTTTCCTATTTTTTGATCAGAGCAATTTAAAAGGTGGAAGCATGGTGCACCTGGGTGAGTCAGTCTTTAAACGTTGCCTTCGGCTCAGGTCATGATCCTGGAGTTCTGGGATTGAGCCCCGCATCGGGCTCACTACTCACTGAGAAACCTGCCTCTCCCTCTCTTACTCCCCCTGCTTGTGTTCCCTCTCTAGCTCTGTTTCCCTCTGTCAAATAAATAAGTAAAAGAGAAATAGACCAATGGAACAGAGTAGAGTCCAGATATGGACCCACAAATCTATGGTGAAATCATCTTCAACAAAGCAGGAAAAAATATCCAATGGAAAAAAGACAGTCTCTTCAATAAATGGTGCTGGGAAAATTGGACAGCTACATATAGAAGAATGAAACTAGACCATTCTCTTACACCACACACAAAGGCAAACTCGAAATGGATGAAAGACCTCAACGTGAGGCAGGAATCCATCAAAATTCTGGAAGAGAACATAAGCAGTAACCTCTTTGACATCAGCCACAGCAACTTCTTTCAAGACACGTCTCCAAAGGCAAAGGAGACAAAAGCGAAAATGAACTTTTGGAACTTCATCAAAATAAAAAGCTTCTGTACAGCAAAGGAAACAGTTAACAAAACAAACAGGCAACACACAGAATGGGAGAGAATATTTGCAAATGATACTACAGACAAAGAGCTGATATCTGAGATCTATAAAGAACTACTGAAACTCAACATCCAAAAAGAAGATGAACACATCAAAAAATGGGCAAGAGACATGAAGAGGCACTTCTCCATAGAAGATATAAAAATTTTTAAAAATAAAAGATGGCAGCATGAGGGAGTATATAACATAGTAAAATGATAATCAGTGTATCAGGGTTCTAATCCAGTTTTGGCCACTAATTAAATTTATTCTATAATTTTTGAATTTTAAATAACTTAATTTCTTCGTAAGTAAAATAATTAGTAAACTAGGTAATTGCTAAGTTTTTCTGTTGTTCAAGGGCTCTAAGCTAATCAAAGAGAAATTCACTTCCTCTTTACATCTCCTCTAATCATTAATTAGCTTAAGTAGGATTGCTATTCCCAAAAATATAGCTAACAAGATAGTTAAACAGAGGTGGCTTTTCTAATAGAAACTCAGAGTGGCAGAACAGTGAAGATGACTTGGCCCAAAGGGAATTCTGCAAACCTAACAAACCTGAATGTCAATTTCAAAGTCTTCTAGATTTGGGGGATTAAGGTTATAAAAGAGAATACACTCGAGTAGTTTGTACTACCATAATAGTACAATCTCAAAATAAGATAGATGTACCATATTTCATCCACCATCACTACCAGTGGACTGCAAGAAAATAGACCTTGACACTGAAGAAAGCAGAGGGAAGAAAAAGTGACCCCAAAGTAACTATAAACCATCCCTGACCAGATTAACAACCTAAATTTGCACAGTTTATGCAATCAAAAACATTCACCCTGGATTACACTATAAATCAACTTGCCGTAATGGACCTATACAGAACACTCCATCAAACAACAGAATACACATTCTTTTCAAAGGACTGTGGAGCAGTCACCAAGATAAACGATTTTTTTTTTTTTTGAGAAAAAGAAAGAGACAGGGAGAGGCAGGGAGAGAGAGATCCCAAGCAGGCTCTATGCCCAGTATGTGAGTCTGACACAAGTCTCAATCTCACAACCCCAAGATCACAATCTGAGCTGAAATCAAGAGTCATACAGTCAAGCAATTGAGCCACCTAAATGCCCAGATCATGAAAAAATTTTTAAAGTCTCAATAATTAAACTTATAACATTTGATAACACAATCACAACAATTAAGCTAAAAATTAAAAAGCAATATAGATTAAAAAATCTCCTAAAAGTTAGAAATTAAATGACATTTTTTAAATTACCCATCAATTAAAGAATAAAAGACAAATTTAAAAATATCTTGAACTAAATGAAAATAAAAACACAACACATGTCATATTTGTGGGCTGTAGCTAAAGCAGTGTTGAAGGAAATTTTGCATCATCAAATTCTTATATCAGAAAAGAAGAAGGTTTCAAATCAAAGACATGAATTTTATTTTAGGAAATTATAAGATGGACATATTAAACGTAAAAGAGCCTAAAGAAATACAAATGGGTGCAAAAAAACAGGCAAAAATAAAGAAATTCAATTAAACCAAAAGCTTCTTCTTTAAAGATGAATAAAATTATTGAACCATTAGCCAATCTGGTTAGAGAAAAAAGAGAAGACACAAATTACCAAAATCAGGGATGACAGGAGAACAACACTATAAACTTGTCAAACATTCATGATTAATAAGGAATATTATGATTGACTTTATGTCAATAACTTTGACAGCTTAGATGTAATACAACAATTTCCTCAAAATACAGAAACTACCAAAGCTCACACAGGAAGAAGCAGATAAACTAAATAGCACTATATGTACTAAAGAAATTGAATTTATTTAAATATTCTCCCACAGAAAAACTACAAACACAGATGGATTCAGAAGTTCTACAAAGTATTTAAGTTAGAAATAATACCAATTCTTTTTTTTGAGAGAGAGAGAGAGAGCAGGGAAGAGGGGCAGAGGGTGAGAGAGAGAATCTTAAGCAGGCATCATGCCCAATGTGGAGTCTGATGTGGGGCTTGCTTTCACAAACCAGAGATCATAACATGAGTTGAAACTAAGAGTTGGACACTTAACCAACTGAGCCACCCAACTGTCCCAAAAATAATACCAATTCTATACAAAGCTTTCCAGAAAACAGAAGAGGCAATACTCCCAACTCATTTTAGAATGCCAACATTGTCCTGAAACCAAAACCAGACCAAGACATTGTAATAAAAGAAAACTACAGGTCATTATCCTTTGTGAACATAGGTCAAATCAAACAATTTATTAAGAAGCTGATATGTCATGAGCTAGTGAGGTTCATCCCAGGAATGCAAAATCAATGTAACACTCAAAAACAACCAATATAATTCGCCATATAGAAAGATTAAAATAAAACCATATAGTCATGTCAATGAATACAGAAAAACCATAATACAAAATAATTCAACATTCATTCATGACAAAACTCTGTGAAGAGTAGAAGGGAATGTTCTCAAACTAATAATGCATACCAGCAAACAAAACAAAACATAACAGCCATATCTAACATAACACTGTTGGCTCACAAACTGGCCCCTGATTAACACAGGGCAAGGAGAGACAGAAGAGGCAGACCACTCCAGTCTGGTAGGTGACAGTTTTAAGAAGCAAGGAAACTCACATACAAGGCTTGTCTTATATTCAGCCTAGAAGGTCTCAATAATACATTGCTCTCTCAAGGCTACATCCTTGAAAATAGCTCCAGTTGTGCAAACAATGGGAGTGGGAAAGAATGTACATTCCAAGGACAGGAGAAGGCTTGGGGAGCCTCTATGTCCCAGGTCCACTCACAGGACAGTGAGAGATCACATCCTCGCCCCAACTTCCTCCAATACTCCAGCCCTCCTGACCTGCTGGTATGATCTTCCATAGCCCCACTTTCACCCCCTGCCCAAAACAGTCAGCAAGGGATTTTATTAGCATGGAGGTAGGTAGTACGGTTGTTCCTTGGCTACACTGAGGGCAGACACCACAGCAACTATACAGACACATGCAAGATAAAATGCATATTAAGATAATGATTCCCAATAATAAGTAACAATTTTTTCTACCCAAGAGGCCCATGATCCAAACCACTGACTTAGTAAGTCCCTCAGTTTGGGTGTCTGATCACTCAGGGCATTCACTGGTATCATGAGATTTAATGAAGATGATAGATCAGCAGACTCATTCATCAGGTATGAATATACAATGTTCTGTTTGAATAAGGTGATAGGTGCCTTCTTTGAGATAGTAATAATGTCCAAGTCCATTCTGTTTTGGAGGACAGCTTTCCTCCTTAGAGACATCTCAGTGTTCAGGAAAGATAGGCTTTGTCAGATATCATTTAAGGCTTGCTAGATGAATTTAGGAAGGGATTCTACATGTCTTACAACATCCTTTAGGCCACAGGAGGGAAGAAAGCAGCCAAATTATCATACTACTGGAAAATAAAATGTACCCACCCAGCCTTGAGAAAAGAGAGGTAGGCAGCTTTAGAAATTTAGGAAACAGCACTATCAAGCATGAAGGGATGGACAGAATATGCCAGAGTAGGACCTCCTCTTCTTCCCTTTCTCAATGGTACATGTTCCATTACAGGTATAATATATTTCAACAAATACAGTTTTGTAGTGGGATCCCAGTGAAGACTGAGAAATTCCCCCTCACCCAGACCTACAAAATAACTCACCCATTCCAGGCAGAGAGCCCATTCCAAATTCCAGTAGGTATCACCTTTCCCAGGCATGATGGAGTTTGGCATTCTCAGCAACACAGCTCACTGATCCAGGCTGAGAGTCAGACCAATAGCTATCCCAGCACCTGCCAAATCTTTGTGACAGTGGGTGTCTTGGCAAGGGTTCCAAGATTTTTGGATGAAGAAAAAGGTCTAATGGCTTATCATTCAAATATATTGAAGCCAAGGATTGTACTTTAGTCCACCAGTTTGCTTCTATAATATTCCACTTTTCCTTTCTACCAACCAGGCAATTTGTGAGTTATAGGGGAGATGAGAATTTGAATCAAGTGTCATAATCTTTTGTCCAGTCTTACACATCAAGAACTTTGAAATGTGACCCCCCAACCACTTTCTATTCAACAAGGGTATCTAAAAATGGTATTAAGTATCTCTAATCCCCTAATCATGGCAGCCTGATTTGCACAGTAACAAGGTAAAGCTTGGGTTAGGGCAGACACGGTATCTACACAAACCAAGGCACATTTAGAAATAAACTCATACCTCTACCAACAAATACTTAATGATGATACTTAATACTTAATGATGAAACACTCATCCCTAAAATCAGGAAAAAAGCATGGAGGGATGTTCTCACCACCTTTATATAAGATTGTGCAGAGATTCTAGCTAATATCATAAGACAAGAAACAATATACAATTGGAAAGGGAAAAAGTGGGTAGATTATTCCTTCTTCTAGAAGCATGTCCCTAAGAAGCAGCATTCATGAAGAAGTCCCTCCAGAAACAAGGGAGCTGGCTGGCACCACTTCCCTACCCCAGCCCTTAGCATAAGCATAGAGCCACCTGCGGAAAGCAGTGCAGCATAAACACTGGCTGCTTAACTTGTTTACACTAAGCCCTACCACTTCTCTCTAATGAAACTGCCCTTCTCGATCACACTTGCCTCAATCCCAGTACAGCAGGCCCCTCCTCCATAAGACCAACACAAACCCCTGACCACACCACATCTCCCAACCAAAGGGTTCTGCAGGCTTCAGTTATAGTGTAGGTGATGTCAGGACTCATTTCACAAAAAGACTAGAGCACACCTAGTTAAAACTCGCCACATTCAGGCCAGGAACCAAACAATTCCTGCAGCAGGCAGGAAAGACTCTGCAGACCAATGGCCTGAAGGACAGAGCAGCCAAACAGCATAGTACACATGGCACAAACCAGAAACACTCCCTTAAGTGCCAGTCCCTGACTACTGCACAACTACTTCTTCATGAGGTTATTACTTTCAGGAGCAGGAGACAAAAATGACTTTTCTAACACAGAGAAGAAGGCAGAGACTTCGACAAAATGCCAAGACAGAAATTTATTCCAAATGAAAGAGCAAGATAATACCACAAACAGAGATCTAAGTGAAACAGATATAAGTAACATGCCTGTTGGAGAATTTAAAGCAATGAGAATAGAAGATACTCACTGGGCTTGAGAAAAGAACAGAAGACATCAATAAGAAAAAAGAGCTAAAAAAAAAAAAAAAGCCATCAGAGATGAAGACTGAAATAAATAGGATTAGAAACCGGTGGGTAGAGCACCCGGGTGGCTCAGTGGGTTAAGGTCTCTACCTTCGGCTCAGGACATGATCTCAGGGTCCTGGGATCAAGGCCCGCATTGGGCTCTCTGCTCAGCGGGGAGCGTGCTTCCTCCTCTCTCTCTGCCTCTCTGCCTACTTGTGATCTCTCTCTCTGTCAAATAAATAAATAAAATCTTTAAAAAAAAAAAGAAACAGGTGGGGACTGAGGACACATATTGCATGGAACACTGGCTGTGGGGCATAAACAATGAATCTTGGAACACTGAAAAAATAGAACAATGTAAATAAATAAATAAATAAATAAATAAATAAATAAAATAGAAAATTACTGTAAAAATAAAAAAATAATAAAATAATTACCTGTGCTTCAAAAAATTAATTAATTAACTAATGCAATGAACAGCAGGCTGGAAGAAGTAGAGGCATGAATTAATGACCTACAAATCAATGTAACAGAAAGTAATGAGGTTGAAAAAAAGAAAGAGTTATGCAACATGAGAATGGACTTAGGAAACTCAGTGACACCATCAAACAAAATAACATTCATATCACCAGAATCCTACAAGAAGAAGAGACAGGAAAGGTGGCAGATAACTTATTTGAAGAATTAATCACTGAAAACATTCCTAATCTGGGGAAGGAAATAAGACATTCAGATCTAGGAGGCACAAGAAAACACCCATCAAAATCAACAAAAGCAGGCCAACACCAAGACATATTGTAATTAAATTTGCAAAACATAATGCTAAATATCTTAAAAGCAACAAGCCTCAAAACAAAAACAAACAAAAAAAGATAGCAAGACAAAAGAGGTCCTTAACTTACAAGGGAAAACCCATAAAGCTAGCAGGAAGTTTTTCAACATAGGAGAGTGGCATGATATATTCAAAGTACTAAATAAGAAAAATATGAAGCCAAGAATATTCTATCCAGTAAGACTATCATTCAGAACAGGAGAGATAAAGAGTTTCCCAGACAAACAAAAACTAAAGAAATTTGTGATGACTAAACCAGCCCTACAAGAAATATTAAAGGGGACTCTTTAAGTGGAAAGGAGAGAACAAAAGTGACAAAAGCAGAAAAGATCAGAGAAAATCTCCAGAAACAATGACAAGTAATAAATTGGCAATAAATACATATATTTCAATAATTAGTTTGAATGTAAATGGACTAGATGCGCCAATCAAAAGACACAGGGAGCCGGAATGGATAAAACAAATTAAAACCCACCTACATGCTGCATACAAGAGACTCATTTTAGACCTAAACAAACCTGCATATTGAAAGTGAGGAGACAGAGAAACATTTATGCAAATGGATGTGAAAAGAAAGCCAGAATATAAATACTTATATCAGAAAAACTAGACATTAGGAGGGTCAAGATGGCGGAAGGCCAGGTGACCGCATTTCAGGGAGTTCCCTGAAGAGAGCTGAATTTCAACAAAAAAACCACTACAAGACCACCGTGAACACCCATGAAACCAGCCTGAAATGTGATATTTCCCACTTCTGGACCGCCACGAGAGACAAAGAACATCGGCAAAAAGGTAGAAACAAATTGCAGGGTCTGGAGGCTTGCCCCCAGAGACAGGGGAGTGGGGGAGGAAGCCCGCAGAGCTGAACCATTGAAAACAAATACCTGAAAAGGAAAGTGCTCTGTGAGTGAGGAATAACAACAGATTACGGCCTGAATTGGGGCTAGAAAGAAGCTAAACACAGCTAAGCCCGGGGCAAGGCAAGACTTTTTAAAATCTTTTATTT
>PITA01012224.1:0-51859 GCA_004023965.1 Spilogale gracilis
AAAAAAAAAAGAAGAAGCAACAGCAAGAAAGCAAGAATGGGGGGGAAAGAATATTTATATATAATCTTATCTAAAGAATAGTTTTCTGTTATTTGTGGTTTAATTTTTTTTTTCTTTCTGATATTCTTTTTCAGGTTTCTCCCAGACAGCCTAAATAGGCAATGTTTCTATACACTCCTCAACACAGACATTGTAGAATCCTGACTTTTTAAAAAACTGTGTTCTGTTTCTTGGTCTGTAATAGTGTATGTGGGTTTTATTGATTGAGATTTCTAGATATTCAGGGTGGGGGGGTTGAGGGACATGAAGGGAAGGAAGGATACTATTGCTTTTTAATACAATTATTCACATAAATCATAATTGTTCACTTAGTTTGCTATTATTTTATCAGTTGTAGAAAATGAATAAAAACATTGAAATTTCTTTTGGGTGAAGGGGCTCAAATTAATATTTACAAAACACTTTGAAGCCAGACACTTATCATTATCTTCTAAAAATGTAAATTAAAATATGTCCTTCCCCACAAATAAGTTCATGGTATAATTCCCTAAAAAGTTAGCTAACAATAGAAGTGGGTTGTTCTGGGAAAGCCATGTAAATAGGGAATTGTCATCCCTTAACCAATATTATTTTTCCTGACATTCTTCTGTAGTCACTTTAGAAGATGCAGCATCAACAAAATAAGTCTAAAACCCCTAGGAGTTTAGAACTGTGCTCTAAAATTAAGAGTTGGTTTTTGTTTTGTTTGTTTGTTTTTTTTTTTTTAATTCACATTTGACAAAACAAAAGGACTTTGTTTTGCAGCCTGGGCTCTGGACCTACACACTGAACAATACCCACCGTTCTCTTCAAGCTTTGAAAGTGACAGTGACCTCTCGCGCCTCCAGCTCAGCCATGCCCCCTGCTACTGTGGAAGCCTTTGTGGAAAGAGATAGCACCGATTTTCCCCATCCTGTGATGATCTATGCAAATGTGCGAAAGGGGATTTACCCCGTTCTTAATGCCACTGTTACTGCTCTAATTGAGCCCGAGGCTGCGGAACCTGTTGCACTGGACCTTTTTGACAATGGAGCAGGTAACAAGGAATGTCATGTTGTTTCCCATGTTCTCAAGAGCTGTTGTTGTGTTATGATGCTGAAGCATCAATCTTAAGCTTATCTGTAAAAGTCCTGCAATTCAATTATTTTTCTCATGGGATCGTTTGAGATTCTCAAGTCCTCAAGAGAGTCACCGACATACTGTAGTTACAGGCCCCGTCTTACACAAGGAAAGAGAATGTAAACTTAGGAAGTCTCCTGAAGGTTCCTTAGTGTGGCTGTGAGGTGAACAAAAGGGTGGGAGGAAGGAGCCTGTCACCTAGGTCTTAGCTTTTATTAGGTCAGTGACACCAGCAACTCATTGAGGTCACAGAGAACAGGCTTTTATGTCCTGGTGACATGCCCATATTCCTCTAAGATTCGCCAGCTATACCATTCACTGAAATAACAAGATTGGACAATTAAAATAGCAAATGAAAACCCAGGATGTAAGATGCAGTGGTGGTCTTCTCTGGCCCAGGAGTGAAGAGAAAATTAGAAACTGCCCTTGTGACCCAAGAAATAATCCCAGACTATTCTTTAGCCAAGGAGCAGGATTGATAAGAGGGAAGAGCCAGTGTGCTTATGTGTATACATATGTGATTTGCTCACAAGACGACAAGGCCAGCAAGCCTAGTGGAATCATGACCGAGATTTTCCCACCACTGGGAAAACAAGTAAAAGAAAACAGAGCCCTACTTGAAGTGCTCATTCTGCACATGGAGTTCAGAGCCTGATCATCACACCTCACAAGAGCACAGCATCATGCCAGGAAATAGCAGCTTCTAGACTCTTTCTCTTTTTGGCTTAATAATTTTTTTTAAGTTTTTATTTATTTGACAGAGAGAAACACAGCCAGAGAGGGAACACAAGCAGGGGGAGTGAGAGAGGGAGAAGCAGGCTTCCCGCGGAGCAGGGAGCCCGATGTGGGACTCGATCCGGGGTCTCCGGGATCATGACCTGAGCCAAAGGCAGTCGCTTAACCAACTGGGCCACCCAGGAACCCCTCTTTTTGACTTAAAAACAAACTCCTTTGTTTTATCCTTCCGGTTCTGTTATTTCCTTAAACTAAATTCTCAGGACAAGAGACCTCGAAATCTATGTGGGTAGCCACAGTGCTTGATCTCCTAATGAAACCATACTCCTCCACTCTCCTGTTTGAAAGATAATTATTTTTCAAGAGTCTTGGATTTGGCAACCTGTCAGTATCTTGCTATGGCAATCTCATATGACATCTCTGAAACAAAAGTTCATTCAAGGGATCTTAGTTCAAATCTACCTCAGAGGAACACCAGAGAAGTCCTCTCATTTTGCCTATTGGGATGGATCCAAATGAACGTCTCATGCTTTGATTGCTTATCCATGGCTACACCTTTTAGTCTCTGTATATGGTCCAAATATGCACTTTGCAGAACGCTTCTCCCTTGCTTCAGCCTCTGAGTTGGCCAGGAGAATGGATCCCACTAAATACCAAGATTTGATTTCTTTCTAATAGGTAAAAAATTTCTAGACCTATTAGGATAATAAGTTGCTTAGTACTTTTTTTTTTTTTTTTTAAAGATTTTATTTATTTGACAGCGAGAAACACAGCGAGAGAGGGAACACAAGCAGGGGGAGTGAGAGAGGGAGAAGCAGGCTTCCCGCCGAGCAGGGAGCCCGATGTGGGACTCGATCCCGGGTCTCCAGGATCATGACCTGAGCCGAAGGCAGTCGCTCAACCAACTGAGCCACCCAGGCGTCCCTGCTTAGTACTTTTTATTTTGATTCAATATACTCCTACTTTTTTCATGTTAAGGAGCAGCCTCTGCAGTGGGGAGTTGAGAGCACTTCAGTGGTGATTCAGAGCTAGGGGCCAGGGCTGAGTATGTGGTGTGAACCTACTCCAGGATAGGACAAGCTGCTTGCCCAGGGGCGGGGGGGGGGGGGGGGGGGGGGGGGCGGCCGGCTGGCACTTGAAGAGTGAATGTGTTCTGCACTTGGGCTAAGCTATACCTCTCACTGTTGCCCTGGAGTGTGGGCCGCCCTGCCATTCAGTCATGGACTTGGTTTGGAATTGAACTGCTCTCCAAGGGAAGAAGTCTCGCACTGGTCAAGCTTTCCAAATGTCTCCTGAAGCAAAGCACAGCAGATGGAACCAAAGCCTGTCAAACCCCAAGCCAGCAAACCCCTCAGAATCTAGAAGAATAGTTCCATGGACCCTCTAGTGAGGAAATTAAATAATTTCACATTACTTTATCAATTACCAGATTTTTTTAATCAGGACTACAGGATGTTTCTAAATCCCTTGAAATTATATGAAATGTATATATGTGCATCTATATTTATTTCTTGGGACATAATAGCTTTTATCTCAAAGAGTCTATAACCATAAACAGAAAGAATATGTTTGATTTCCATGAGAGACTAGTATTTTCAATGATAAGGAGGAGAGCTCTAAAGGTGATTATTAAAGTTTTATTAGCACTAAAGCACAACTCATTCACCTTCAGAAAATAATTTTTCAGAGGTTAAGGAATCACAGGGAGAGGTTAAGGAACCATTGGATTTTGATATTAAAAGTAGCTATGACCATGACTGGGTTTGCTAAAGGGAAGAAAGAAGGGAGTAAAGCTTATGATTTAATGATTTAATTAAATATTAGTCATCAACTGTGATGACAAGTGGTGACATTGAGCTTTCTTTTTATATATTCAGGTGCTGATATTATAAAAAATGATGGAATTTATTCAAGGTATTTTTTCTCCTTTGCTGTAAATGGTAGATATAGCTTGAAGGTGCATGTCAGTCACCTCCCCAGCACGAGCGGCCTAGCCTACTCTATTCCAGGGAGTCGTGCCATGTATGTTCCAGGTTACATAACAAACGGTAAGAATTGTGAGCACCATTATTTGAGTAACATCATTTATGTATAAATATCTCTGGGGTGTGTGTGTGTGTGTGTGTGTGTGTGTGAAAGAAAGAAGAGAGAGATGGAATTTTAAAACCCTTTATGCTTAAGTCAATGTAAACTTTGTGGTATCTCTTCAATCCTCAGTGATTCAAGGTAGTTAGTCAGGAAGGCAATAGATAATTCCCACAGATATTTAATATATTCGTTTTAGTCATTATTTTGACCTCTTTCTTTAGCTGTTTCATCAGAATTACTAACGGTTCAAAGTGATTTATTGAGCTTTTTTTTCTCAGTTATAGCTCCTGTATTTCCTCTATAGAGCGTTAGGCAAGAAAGAGGCAAAAGTTGTTAGCAGTTAAAAGAAGGAAGAAAACAGCCCAAACAATCCACACAAAAATGAGTTCCCAAATAAATATGAGTTTGGATGTTACTGACAATTGTGTGACTCCTGAAGATGTCCTGTCTTCCTTCGAGGGAAAAGCACCAAATAAATAGAAGATATACATCTTATCTTAACACCATTGTTACAGTTCCTGAAGGGAAGCAGTGGTTAAAGTATAACAGACAAACAAAAATATGCTATAATCATTTTAAACAATCTCAGAAAACAGTTCTAAACCTTCTTATTCCCAAGACTGCAGAATCTTTATGAATGCTTTTCATGACTTTTAGCAGCTATAACTAATCATAACTATTTCATAACCTGATTTTATATTTTTGGTCTTTACGTACTCTTAAGAAGAAAATAAGATGTTCCAGTGAGCTTGCATCTCTTGATAATTTTAGTTTTGCCTAAAATATGATTTACTCTCCTATGTATTTACTTTGGTTTACTTCAAAACCAGTGTAAATCAGATCTCAAGGTAACATGGTTTTACAGCATAGATATATTTCACATATAGCTATAACACTTTACTTGTAAATAAATATTCCTTCTTTCATTTATATCTGAAACATTTTTGAAGGCTAACTGGTGACACAGGCTTAGTCCCAGGAACTTGGGATGGCAGGTAGAATAACACTTGATTCCTACCAAGGAGTTCGAAGGCTACTGCCTTGTCTGGTATCTTTCTAAAATCCGTGAGTTTAAAGGATACACATATCAGCATCTAGCATACAGGAAGATTAGAAAAGTAATATTCAACTATCCTCTTATCTGTGTATTTTGTAGAGGCTCTTAGCAGCATAAAAAGAAAAAGGAAGGTTTCCCTAGGCATGTCTACTAAACATAACAATCACTTTATCAGCTTACTTTTAGAGGATCTGTTAGGCGCACAGCACACTTCGTTAAATAATGGGAGCTGCTTTGTTTTCATGGCACCAGATCCCCAGACACAAGAGTGTCTGCACCCTTCTCCTCTGCAAAGGCCAGGACCCCATCTGGAGGTCGTGAGAGCTCACCCTTCATGGTCCCACTCTACCGACCCCTCTGAGCAGCATTCAAGCGTGATTTATCAACCCATGTTTAAAAAATTCTATTGTTGGTCTCTCTGCAGATACTGTCCACCTCCCTGTCATCAACTTTCTTGACATTAGTCTAAACCTGCCGCCTGCATTTTCTCACCTCCAATTTACAACTTCCCTCACTGCAGTCTGGTTTCCACCCAAACCCCGCCCCCCACTGGAATGTCCCTGACCCTAATCAGGGCCACTCTGCTGTTAAATCCAAGAATCCCCAGCAGTGTCTGACACAGCTGATTGATATTATCTTTGTCATCTCCTGGTTTCTACAATTACCTCTTATGCTCTAGACTTTTTTGTTGTTGTTGAGACTCCTTTTCTGCCTCCTCCTTTTCTATTAAGCCTCTAAGTGTTGGCAGTTTTCAGAGCTCAGAGTTAACCTTCTTATCCTATCACCTGGAGCCACTCTGCCTGGGTTTCGAACCTCACTCCTCCATCTACTGCTAGCTGTGTGACTTTGGGAAGTTACTTAGTTTGCTTTAGTTGCATCATGTTGAAAGGTGGCGGCGGGGAGTGTGGGTGTAATAATTGTACCTTCCTGTATTGCATTGCTAGGAAAATTAAATAGTCTATACATGTAAGATACTTAAATAAGTACCTGGCAAGTAATGAGCCAGGCACTCAATAAATGTTATTGATCATTACAGTTGAAACTGTTATTAGGTAACCTCATTAACCCATATGGCTTTAATAATAATATCTATATGCCTATAACTTCTCAATTCATAAGTTCAAAATTATTAGCTTTAGATAAAAACCTCCTTTTTGAGCTTGAAGTCCATGTCTAATTGCCTCCTTACCATCTTTAATTAGATATTTTAAAGGAATCACAAACCTTGTAACTTACATTTTCAGTCTCCCTCTCTTTAGCCTGCTTCTCCCAAGTTGCTCATTTCAGAAACCTAGGAGCTGTTTCTTTTTTTTATTTCTTTTTTTTTTTTTTTTCCTGCCAACTCTCTCTCCTTCACTCTTCCATACTTAAACCCAACACCAGCTTTTATTGATTTTTATCTCCAAATTACATCTCAAACTGCCTACTTTTGCCCTCCTCCCTACGGGTGTCACCCAGCCCACCCTGCCATGTTCCCCTGTCTGGACTGTCACAGTGGCTGTCTCAACAGCCCACTGTTTGCTGCCTTGGAACCTGCTCTCTAACGAGAGCAGCCACAGTGAAGAGGTTAGACAGAAAATGTGATCATGTCACTGCCCTACTTCCCCACAGCTCGTAAGATTAAACTCTAAAATCATTAGAGTAGCCTTCAAGGCCCACTATGTGTTTCTCTCTCTCTGGTCTTACCTCAACCTACTCTCCTCCTTGCTTTAATTAAGATTTTCTAACTTGCAAGGCTCTTTAGGACCTCAGAGTTTTTACATAACCTGTTCCCTCTGCCTGAGATACTATTATCTCCACTCTGCCTGGCTGGCTCCTACTCATCCTTTAGGGTACTTTAAATGTTACTTCCTAGATACCACTATAAATTATGTACCTGTGCTATTTTGCTTCATAGTACCTTGCCTTTTTTCCTTATGTTTATCAGGACTTATTCATGTAGTTTTATTAGTATGAGCATAAATTCCAAGAGGGATACTCTTTTATCTGTGATTACTACCTTCAAAATATTTATTTAGTGAAAGGATGGATGAATGAATGAATGAACAAGTGAATGAATGAATTGTGAAAAAAATAAATTCAATTATTCTAAGGATGTAGTAAAGAAAAAAAGGTTTTAAAATGTCTCTCCAGAATCTCTCAAAAACAAGCTATTCGGGAGAGTGTCATTTGTTGTTTTGGATGTTCTTTTCTTGGTCACAGGCAACATTCAGATGAATGCCCCAAGAAAATCAGTGGGCAGGAGTGAGGAGGAGAAAAAGTGGGGCTTTAGCCGAATAAGTTCAGGAGGCTCCTTTTCCGTGCTAGGAGTTCCAGCGAGCCCCCATCCTGATGT
This sequence comes from Spilogale gracilis, assembly GCA_004023965.1. Lineage (NCBI taxonomy): Eukaryota > Metazoa > Chordata > Mammalia > Carnivora > Mephitidae > Spilogale > Spilogale gracilis. The sequence goes on from PITA01012224.1 coordinate 7,374, forward strand.
GTTTCCACCATGCAAAATTACTGACCTGCATGCTGTCAAAGTGGAAGAGGAGGTGACTTTATCTTGGACAGCACCTGGAGAAGACTATGATCAAGGCCAGGGTAGGTTTCTGGTTTCACAGCTGTGTTACTACCAGCTGGCATTTCCAATAACGGTGTCAGGGCTTTGTTGGGTAAAAATAGCTTTGGAGGTTTCGAGCTGACAAAGCTGTAGACAGTTGTTAGGAAAAGCTTTGTAAGACAGTTGTTAGGAAATGCTGGAGTGGAGGAACGGGAGCTTGTCAACTCCTCCAGAAGCAAGAAGGCCATGGTATGAGAGCTGACACTGATCATCTAGAAAGCTCGATTGGAAACATAAATACCGTACATAAGAGTAGTGTAGTCAGCAGAAATGGGTTCTGCATTACAGAGTACAGGCTTCCAAATCCTGGATGGATTGAGTTTTCTGAAGTTAGATAGTGGATACTGAATTCAAAGATTTACAAGTCACGGTTAGGGGAATCATTCCCATAAGTCATGCAAAACTTGGTGCATTTTCCACCCCCACTTCTGGCCATCAGTTTTGTTAGGGAGACTAGACCCAGTTCCGTTCCATGGGTGTTCTTACTCTTGTGTGTGTGGACGATGATGAAGTTCTTTCTTAACCCTCCCTTCTCCAAGTCCTGCACCAAGTTCAGGCTCCCAGCATCATTTCTTGATCCTGGTAGCAACTCAACAAAATAACTTCCCTCAGGGGATAACTTTCTAACATCTTTGCCATCACCAAAACATGGTTATCATTGATTACACTTTAAATAGTTTCCTTCCTGTTGCCTCTGATAGAGAAGCCTTCCTCTGAAGGAACCAGTCTTCTCTGTTGGAAGCTTACTTTGTCAGTATCAGTCAATGTGACCACCTTGGGCCTTGGTCAGGCTTGCTTCTCACGTGGGTCATCTTTATTTGGCTTACAATTCTTTACCCATTTACCACATTAACCAGAAAGCATCTCAATTACAAATAATCCTGTGCTGCTGAGGAACATCTCTATTGTAGCTTTGTCTTCCTGTTCTTTTATCAAAAATCTATCTTTTCTTGTCAGAGAAGTGAAATACTTGGCACTCTGAACTAAGGATTCTCCTAATTTAAACATTGGAGATGAGCAGTGATTGAAACTCTGGGATTGATATGTCCTTTGTGTAAAAGGAAAAAGCTGTAGCTTACATATCAGGAAAAAAATTGGTTCCAGTCTGGCTTTAAGTCCAGCTGTTTGATCTTTGGCCACTTGCTTAGCCTCTATTAGCCTCAGTTTCCTTACATGGAAAATAGGAATACACATATTTATTTCATAAGGTATAGTAAAGAGGAAATGAAGTGACACATATAAAATCAGAGAGGGAAGAGAAAGTATGCCAAGTTTCCTGGGCTGCTGGTTTGTGTAGCTATTGCCTTCTCTAGCTTTTTATTTAGAGTTAAGGAGCCACAAATGCTCCCATCTGTATTTAAAGGTAAGAGCTGTGCCACCTAGTGGCACCTAGTGGAACCTAGTGTTCTCACTCTTGCCACAATGGCTCAGAAACACCTAGTGTGCTGAAAGAGACAAAGTCAAGTTCAAGTCTCCCATTACTACTGGAAACTGTTCCTTTCAGTAGCCCTTATGTTTATCAGGACTTATAAATGTAGTTTTATTAATATGACTAAATTCCAAGAGGGATGCTCTTTTATCTTTGATTCCTACCTTCAAAGGGTTTTATCTGTGATTACTACCTCCAAGAGCCCTAGGAATTTCAAGACTACACTGCTGAATAAAAAGAGTAGAAAGAAAGTGTGCAGTGTTAGTGGTTATCAATGACTTGAAAAGAAGAAATACAACCATATGGGACTTTAGAATTGGTATCACAAATGGCGTTAATCAAGGGAATAGAGAGATCTTCATGCAACTTCACTGATGAGCAGGATGATTGAAGTAGATCAGGCTTGTTATAGTATCAAAACCATAAACCACAAAAGATAAGTGGGGGGAATGCCTGGGTGTGTATTAAGTTGCTCAAATCACTGTCATAAGTGACTGATGATTCAGCAATGGCGAAGCTGACCAATTAGTCATGAATAGACCAACTAGCAAATAGGTACCTGTTTAATCCATAAACATGTGCTTCCATTGCCTATTTTTCCCCAAAAACTTTTGTCTAGAAGGCATTGTCTTCACCTCCATGACCAGAGTTAGAGATAGTGGGGGTATGTCTCTGGCTTTACAATTATATATATATATATATATATATATATATATATATATGACTATTTTTAGTTAACAATAAATAAATAGTTCATCTATGGACAAGTATATCAGTATTAATCCAGGTGGCAGCTCTTTACTATACACAATATCCTAGAAAAGATGACCAATTATGTGGAATAAATAAAATATTATCAGATCACCATTATGTATAACATAGACATTATGGAAATGGGTTACCTCCTTGGGTTTTCATTAAGAGTCTGGGGTAAAATAACTGCTAAAACTGAGTACCAAGCATGTTCTGCATCCCCTTTGTAGTTCTTTTTAGACATCAGGTACACCTGGGTGGCTCAGCTGTTAATCGTCGACCTTTAGCTCAGTTAATGATCCCAGGGTCCTAGGATGGAACCCCACATCGGTCTCCTTGCTCAGCAAGAAGCCAGCTTCTCCCTCTTCCTGCCACTCCCCCTGCTTGGGCTCTTTCTTTCTCTGTCTCTCTGACAAACAAACAAACAAACAAATAAATAAACAAAATCTTTAAAAAGGAAATTAAAGTGAAAATATGTTTACTAAGCTACTATTAATGCCCACGACAGCACTAAGCATATAAGCATAATTTAAGATGGTCATTGCACTCTAAGAATTTATAATTGTACATTGAGGGGAAAAAAAGGCATAAAATGGTCAAAACCCACAGTTTAACACAGTGCCTTCTGTAGTGTTGGAAGGCACAGAAATTAAAAGGCTGTAGAGATCAGTGTGGGTGGGAGCAGAAGAGAGGGGGTCTGGGCAGAGATTTTGAAATGGAGCCACACTCCAAAAAGCACTAATCTTGTACCTCCTTCCCTGCACTACCATCCCTACGTGCCTAATAGCCTGACTTTCACACTCTTCCTCTGGCATTGTTTCATCATATTCTTATATAACCATTGTTACAACTTACTATCTTTAAAGATCGTTAAAAATGTGCTGCTTCTGAAGAAGCTCTTCAGGGACAGCAATTGCTCTTTCCACTACCCCTCCTCTAACCCACAGTTATACCTCCAAGCTGGAAGAACACTTATGGAGGAGAGACCCAAAATAATTCTTATGGGGATGAATTGGACTTCAAAAATGAAGAGAGGAAGTAGCAGTGTTAATAGTTGAGAGAGCTTCCTGAAGATGGGACGAAATCAAAACAATATAAGGAAAATCAAAATAATAAAATTCCTGCCAAAGCTTCTTCAAATCTAGCTGTTCTATAACATGCAGTTTTTTTTTTAACTTATCGTCGTCTGCCTTGAATTAATGTCATAGCACTTCACATATAAAGTGAGAATCTTTCTAAAGTTTAATTCCATGTACCTTCTCTCATCTTTTGTGGTCCTGCTGTCATATATTATACTGCTACATTCTTATAAAGCCCACAATGCATTGTTATGGCCTCTGTTTTAAACAATCCAGTCTTTTTGATAAATTTTAAAGAGAAAAAGTGACCTTTTTTAGTAACCCATATAGTCACCATTTCTAGTCTTCCTTTCTGTAGGTCTGAATTTTTATCTATCATCATTTCCCTTGTAGCTCAGGTCTTCATGTTAAATTCTCTCAGGATTCAATTATGTGAAAATGTGTTCATCTCAACTTCAGTTTTAAAGTACATTTTCACTAGATATAAAAGTCTAGGGCAATACATTTTTCTTTCAGTACTTTAAATATGTTACTTCATTGTCTTATGGTTCCAATTTTTTTTCTTATGAGAAGTCAGCTATTATTCTTACTGTTATTCTCTGGAGTATTAAGTATTTTTCTTCCCCTTTGGTTGCTTTAAATTGTTTTTATCTTTGGTGTTCAACAGATTGACCAAGATGTGCCTCAGTGTGGTTTTCTTGATACATATTCTGTTTAGGGATTGCTGAGTTTCCTGGATCTGTATTCTTTTTGACCAGATTTGGGATATTTCCAGCTAATATATCTTCAAAAAACTTCTTTTCTATACTTTTTCCTCTTTTCTTCCTGGATAATACTGATATGATATGATGTGATATGATTATATATTACACCCACATATACTAAATGGATATGTCAAGAGATCACAAAGACCACTGAAATTCTGTTCAATTTTTCTCTTTTATCCTGAGTGCTACAGTTTGATTTTTATGAACTTGTCTTCAAGCTTACTGATTTTTTTCTTCTGTTGTGTCCAATCTGCTATTAATGTCAAATGAATTTTTATTGTTTTTTTTCCAGTTATAGACTTTCCATTTTCTTCTTTTTTTAAGTTTCCAAATCTCTCCTCAAATTTCTCATCTCTTTATTCACTATATCCAACTTGTCCTACTGACTTTTCACATACTCATCATGGTTATTTTTTTAATTTTATTTATTGATTTGACAGAAAAAGAACACAAGCAGGTGGAGTGATATGCAGAGGGAATGGGAAAAGCAGGCTCCCTGCCTGATATGGGGCTCAATCCCAGGACCCTGAGCTGAAGGCAAATGCCTAACTGACTGAACCACCCATTATTTTCAAATCTCAGTCACTTGTGACTCATTTTATTTCCTGATATTTTCCTGACATTTCCTGATATATTTTCTACTTCTTTGTGTGTCTAAGATTTTTCTATTGTATATTGGGTATTTGGTAGTATATTATAGATTCTGGAATCTGTTATATTCTTCTGAAGAGTTTTGAAATCTCCTTTCTTTCTTTCTTTCTTTCTTTCTTTCTTTCTTTCCTTCCTCCCTTCTTTCCTTCCTCCTTTCTTTTCCTTTCAGAGAGAGAGAGAGAGAGCATACATGAGAGTGGGGAGGGGCAGAGGGAGAAGCAGGCTCCCTGCTTAACAGACAGCCAGATGCAGGACTTGAACCCAGGATCCTGAGGTCATGACCTGAGCCAAAGGTAAATGCTCAACCAATTGAGCCAGCCAGGCACCCCAAAAGTTTAAAAAAATTTTAAAACATAGCTTGGTTCACCTTGAATTTGAGGAGGCTTGGTTTTGCTTTTAACTAGGGTTTGTCTATTTCAATTTTGCTTTTAATCCAGGGCCTATCCCTTATTCTGAAACCCAATATTTGTTCCTAAAGCATGGCTCCCTTTGGTGTTCTAATGGATATCTTCAGATATTTACCTATGCTCCCCTGACTTGACAAGACTCACACTCCAAACTCTATATACTTGGTGATCCTTAGCATTAAATTCTGTTCAGTTTTTCAGACTTCTAGCAATTGTTTGTCCCTTGAGCTTAACGTTTCACACATGTATCAATAATTAGAAGTCTTCCAATGCACTGAAAAAAGTAATGCACAGATTTGGGGCTGGTCCCTCTCTGGCTCCCCCAACTTTCAGTTACTCAGGCAATCCCTTATTCAGTCTTCTGATTTCTCAAATCCAAAAGGTAACTGGCTTTCCATTCCAGGTATCATATCTCTTCAGGAGAGATAAGTGCCTTAAGAGGAAAAGCTGTACAAACATGAATCATTCCTACTCTGATTTCCTTCTTTTAAGGATTGTAATACCTCTGTTTTCTGTCTATTTTTATATCTGAATCCAGTGCTTCAATAGCTTTGTGGGGTTTTTGTGTTTTGTTGTTGTTGTTGTTGTTGTTGTTGTTGTTTTGTTTTTTGCTTTCTTCAGAGTTCATACCTGTTATCTTCTGGATATTTAGTCTAAGCCATGCAGTCATTACCAGAACTCAGAACTCAACTTTTACCTTTGGCTTAAGTAGCCATTGCTTTATTTTGTTTTATTTTATTTTATTTTATTTTATTTTATTTTAATTTTATTTATTCATTTGAGAGAGAGCAGGCTAGAGAGAGAGAGGGAGCACACAAGCAGGGGGAGGGGCAGAGGGAGAAGCAGACTCTCCACTAAGCAAGGACCCTGATACCCTGATATGGGGCTCGATACCAGGACCCCAGGATCATGACCCCAGACTAATGCAAACACTTAACTGACTGAGCCACCCAGGCACCCCCTAGAGGATTTAATAGAATCATGTAAACTTTACAAAATAACTTAGGGGAAAATAACATCTTTATTATGCTGAATCTTCCTATTCAAAACATAGTAAGTTTTTCTTTTTGTCCAGGTTTCAATATAAGTTCTTATATAGTGTTTGAAGTTTTGTTCATATGCAATTTTTTGTCATGTTTATTTCTAGGTATTTTGGATTTTGTTGCTTTTCTCATTAGTTATTTCTAACAAACTAGAAAATTTACCCATGTGACTTAACCTTTCCATTTATATTTTTTAATTTCAGCAAACAGCTATGAAATAAGAATCAGTAAAAGTTTACAGGATATTCAAGATGACTTTAACAATGCCATTTTAGTGAATACATCAAAACTAAATCCTCAGCAAGCTGGGACCAAAGAGGTATTTACATTCTCACCAAAGCTTTTCACAGATGGACTTGACCACCAACCTGATGGAGAGACACAAGAAAATCACAGAATTTATGTGGCAATACGAGCAATAGATAAGAACTCCTTACAGTCTGCTATATCTAACATTGTCCAGGCATCTCTGTTTATTCCCCCAAATTCTGCTCCTATACTTGCCAGAGACAATCTTATATTGAAAGGCGTTTTGACAGCAGTGGCTTCAATAGGAATCATTTGCCTCACTATAGTTGTAATACACTGTACTTTAAACAGGAAAAAGAGAGCAGACAAGAAAAAGAATGCAACAAAATTAATATGAGCAAATGTACAGGGTACCTTCCTTCTTAGGTATAAGATCCTGGCCTTTACACTTTACAAAAACATACCAGTAAAGTCAAATTAACACCAGAACTATTAAAAATGCTTTGCATTATTATGTAAATTCAGATCAGATCTTTATATGGTAAACAGACAAAAAAATCTTTTATAGCACTAATTTTGGGAAGGAAGTTAGGAAACCCTTAAGCTTTGCTTACAGACAGAATGATAGAAGTTATTCTCCAAGGTAATATCTTTAAAAGCAAAGGTAAGGCCAAGGTTGAACCAGAATCAAGAAAAGCTTGTTCTATTGTAGAAGAAAAATAGCACCAGGTAAAGGAAAGGAGGTTGGTAGAACTGTCCATATGAAGCAACTGCTTCATTTTTATTTCCCCTTATCTTTTCAGAATAGGTTGCTTTTTTATGACTAAAGATCAAGCTGCATTTTATATATGAAGCCCCTATTGTAAAGTTCTTCACCTCTTGCCATTTGGTTAACTATACTATAGATAAAATACCACTTCTAGGGCTCAAAGAGATCTTTGTTCACTGTAAGAGTCAATATTAAAATGTGGGTATTATCCTCATCACCTGACATTAGTTTTGTTACAGAGGTCTATTGAATTTATTGCATATGAGATTGTATTCTCATCAGAGAAGCTTTCCAAGTCATTGCCTTGGTTCTATTCAATAAAAATGGTTATAACTCTCATAAGGCTTTAAATAAAGAATAAAGACATAGTTCTGAGCTTATTTTAATGCATATACAGGCTATATAGTTTTATTTTATTTCAACCAAAGAAGAGGCCATGGGGGACCGTTGCAGAGGGAAAAAGTGACCTTTGGAAATGGCTAACCGATTCTATCTTTTGTTTAAAGAAGAGTCTAGGAATCCTTTCTCCATCAAAGTTTATTTACCTGTGGGGTGGAGGGTGAATAGAGAGAGAATCACAGGTCACAAGGAAATAAAAATTAACTTTCATCTAATTTTACTATCCTTATTTTTTAAAGATTAATGAGCAAATAGAATAATTAGCCTTGTATATTAAAGAACTTCAAACTTTATTGGATAAATATAATGCAGAATAGATCTATTTTAAAACCAGAACCAATTAAGAATGAAAATTTGATTAAATTCTGGAAAAGCATGGAGGTAACTGTGGGAAACTAGGACAACAGGAAAGAGAAAGGAGCCTGAATCAGAGACTCAGAGCAGTGTTGAAGAGTAAAATGACCAGCAAATCTCTGTACCCAGGCTGCCTCTTTGTAGCTTAGACTACATCCCAGGTCTGACCTGTTATATTCTAAGTCTTTCAGTGCCTAAATTTTTGCTGATGCAGACTTCAAGTCCCTAGGAAGTCAGTTCCTCCTCCCTCTATTGCCATTAAGCCTGCTAGCCTGGTATTTGACTCTCTGTAGCTTCAATGAGTTGATGGGATGGGATGTGGTGGGTTTTAAGCTTCTGAATGTTTTCCTCATTTTATGGATAGGAAAATTAAGGTGAAAGGCATAATCCAAAGCACTGTGTTGGTTAATAGTAGAGGCATATAGGAGTAGAGCCAGGTTCTCATACTACTCCTTCATTTCTATCTATTTAAGAAGGTGTGGGAAGATAGTGGGGATTATGTCTTGAAATATTTAAGTCTTCCAAAGACCATGTCCCCAAACTGAAGTTATGCCCCAGAACAAGAGCAAAACAGAAATAGATTTGCCCTGACAAAGCCTAAAACCAAATCTTCCACAAAATCAAGATGATTTGCCAATAATTAAACTACTGCTAGAACATAACCCAGAAAAAGAAAACATATACATAGTCTCCGCAACACATCATGCAGTATCTAATAAAAAATCAACAGACATGCCAACAAGCAGAAAATGTGTCCCATAATTAAGAATAAAAACCTGTCAAGAGAAAATTCAAAATTGATCAAGATCTGGAATTAGCAGGCAATAAATCAATAATAACTGTTATAAATATAATAAAGAAACTATAGGAAATAATAGGTATAAGTAATGAATAGAGAAGAAATTGAAAGAAAATTTTTGTAATGGATTAACAGCAGACTGGTACTACAGAAGAAAGGATCAGATGACTTGAAAACAGGAACATAGAAATCATGCACACTGAAATATTTCATTTTGAAAAAGTGGAAAAGTCAAAATGACCTGTGGAACATTATCAAGGTGTTTAACGTACATATAAATGAGTCACAGAAGTAGAAGGAGGAAAAATGGAGACAAAAATATTCAAAGAAATATTAGTTGAATTTTTTCCTAATTTGACTTAAACTCAACCCATAAGTCTAAGATGCTCAGTAAACCTAACATAGGATCTATGCAAAGAAAATAATACCTCAGTATATCATAGGAATAATGGCTGATTACTCGTCAGAAACAACTGAGGCCAGAAGACAACGAAATGACATCTCTAAGTGCCAAAAGTAAAATCTGTCAATGCAGAACCCTATATTCAGCAAAAATCCCTTTCAAAATGAAGGCAGATAAGTAAAAGCTGAAATCATGTTCACTGGCAAGAAATACCAAAGTAATTTTTTTAATCTAAAGGAAAATGATATCTGGTGAAAATACAGAGCTACAGGACGGAATGAAGATCGCTGGAAATTATAAATAGATAAATGTAATTTATTGTTGGTTTTCTTTACTTTTAATTCCTTTAAAAGGCAATTAACCATTTAAAGTAAAACTAAAAATAATGTGTCATTTTATTAATAACATACGCAAGATATATGATAGCAAGAGCAGCAGGACAGGCAGGCGACAGATAGACTTATACTGTTAAAAGGTATTTACATTGGGCACTTGGGTGGCTCAGTGGGTTAAAGCCTCTGCCTTCGGCTCAAGTCAGGATCACAGGGTCCTAGGATTGAGGCCCGCATCAGGCTCTGTGCTCAGAGGGAGCCTGTTTCCTCCTCTCTCTCTCTGCCTGCCTCTCTGCCTACTTGTGATCTCTCTCTCTGTGTCAAACAAATAAATAAATAAAATCTTTTTTAAAAAAGGTATTTACATTACACTTAAAGTTGTATATTCAAGTACATGAGGATTAATTACGGATGCACTTATAAACCCCTTGCCACACATTAATAGTAGAGAAAGATATATCTAAAAGGTAATAAATGGGATAAAAATAGAGCACTAAAACTAACCAATTAACACAAAACAGGTAAAGAAGAACAAAGGAACAAAGAACAGAGAAAAATAACAAAAATCAAATAGAAAGATGGTAGACTTAAGGCCAGCTAAGTTAATAATTATATTAAATATAAATGGACTAAACACTTCAACTAAAAAGCAGAATTTTCAGACTTGATTAAAAAAAAGCAGACAACTATATAGAATTTACAACAGGTTCATTTTAAACACAAAAACATAGAAGCAAAAAATGGTATTTTTTGGTATATTATGCAAATGCTAAGCATAAGATAGCTGGTGTTAGTGTATTACTATAAGACAAAACAGGCCTTGAGAAATGTCATTTTATAGGGATAAACATAAATTTGCTAAGAAGATATAGCAATCCTACATATGCATATACCTATTAACAGAGCTTCAAAATACCAGAAACAAAAATTGGCAAAACTAAAGGGAGAAATAGACAAACTAGCAGTCAATCTTGGAGATATAAATCTCCCACTGCCAAATACTGTGGCAACTAGATAGAAAGGCTCAATAAGAATGGAACATCATTCAACAAAGGAACGAGAATTTGAACAACATTATCAACTCATTTAACCTTGACATTTATAAAATAATGCAACCAAATAGTGCACAGTACACATCCTTTTTCAGTGCTCATGTAACAGTCACCAAATGAGATCATGAGCCAGGCCATAAACCATATCCCAGAATATAGAGTCCAGAAATAGACCTATACACATATGGTCAATAGATTTTCTACAAAGGCATGTGGGGAAGGCAAATGGGGGAAGGCAACTCAATGGATAAAGGAGAACTTTTTTTCAATAAATGATGTTAGGATAACTAAACATATGTTTGGGAAAATAATTTTACTCCTACCTTATAAAAATACAAATTCATAATAAATCATAGATATAAAAAAGAATTAAGATATACACTTCTAGAAAAAATATAATTTCTTCACAACTATAGTGTAGAAAGATTTCTTAGAACAGAGAAAACACTAAACATAAAAGAAAAAAATAAGTTGGACTACATCAAAACTAAATATTTGTGTTCATGAAAGGACACTGCTGATAATGGAAAGACAAACTAGAGTGGAAGAAATATTAGCACACATATATCTGACAAAGAAGTCTTATCTAGAATGTGTAAAAATTATTATAAATAAAATATGTAATACTTTATACATTATAAATAAAATATATATTTAAAAATACTATTATAAATCAGTAATAAAAAGGTAAAGAACCCAATAAAAATGGGCAAAAGATTTAAACAGACACTTCACAAAAAGGATATATATATGGCCAATAAGCAATTACATGGAAAGACTATCAACACCATCAGTCATCAACAAATGAAAATAATAAATATCCTGAAATACCTCTTCATTCACCCCAGAACGACTAAAGAATAAAGATTGACAATGAGAAATGTCAACCAGGATATGGAACAATTGAAAGTTTCCTACACTGGTGAGTGAACAACCACTTTGGAATACTGCTTGGCAGTTTCTTAAAAGTTATGCATATATCTAACCTATGACCCAGCAATTCTCCTTCCAAAGAGATGAAAAAATGTCCACCAAAAGACTTCCTCAAGAATTTTTTGGCCACTTTAGGGGCACCCGGGTGGCTCATTCAGTTAGGCATCTGCCTTTGGCTCAGGTTGTGATCCCAGGGTCCTGCGACGGAGCCCCATGTGAGGCTCCCTGCTCATCAGGGAGTCTGCTTCTCTCCTCCCTCTGCCACTCTTGTGGCTTGTATTCTCTCTCTCTCCCTCTCTCTCTCTCTCTCTCTCTGTCTCTCTCTCTCTCTTAAATAAATAAAGTCTTCTAAAAAAAAAGAATTTTTGTAGCCACTTAATTCATAATAACCCCAAACAGGAAACAACCAAGTTTCTATTAAGAGAATGGATAAAATAAATGTTGCTATTTGTATGAATTCATAAGGGACTACCATTCAGTTTCTAAAAAGAAACAAAGAACTGATACATGCAACAATGTACATGAATCTCAGAAGCATTATCTTAAGCTAAAGAAGTCAGACTCAAAGGAACACACACTATGATTCCACTTTTGACAATTTCAAGAACAATAATATTCTCTGGACATAGAAATCTAATAGCTCAGAGCAGAAGTGTTGGAGTTGCCTGGAAGGGGCACAAGGAGGCCTTCTGAAGTAATAAAAATTTATATATATATATATATTGATTAGGATGGTGGTTTACAATAGGTGTATATGTTTGTCAACATTCATTTATTTGTGTACATTTGATCTGTGCATTTTATTGTACATAAATGTTACCACAAAGAAACAATGCAAATGAACTTACCATATCCTTACCTTTATAGCAATTTTTATAGCAATTATTCTCAACCAGAGGTGATTTTACCCTTTCAGGGGACATTTGGCAATATCGGTGTACATTTTTTATTTCACAGGCAAGGGAGTTCTCTAGTGAGTAGAGGCTAGGGATGCTGCTAAACATCCTACAATGCAGGGGACAGTAGGACAGCCCCACAACAAAGAATTACTCAGCCAAAAATGTCAATAGTTCCAAGACTGAGAAATCTTGCTTCCTACCAGAGGGAAAGTGAAAGGGGTCATTTGTAAGGATATTTGATACATTAATATAAGAAAAAGTGGCCTTAGTGAAGGGGAAAGAGGACACAAAAGTGTGAGGTAGATTTAAGTGAGGTTGAGAAGACAAGAATGAAGAAAAAAAAATTAAATAAAGATGGTCTATGTTAGAGGATCCAGATTCAAAATGCTGGTAGAAAATCTAATTGATGAAAAATTAAAAAGGGGAATGAATATAAAGTTAGGGGATGGCGCATTACATGTTAAGATCTGTGTGATGATTTATGAATTTAAAATATAGGGAAATAAATAAAAGCAGAGGGAAAGTCAGATGAGAAATGGGCTCTGATGAAATGAGAATCTGATCTATTGTGTATCTTAGGATGTAGAAAAAGCACAGATCAGGCACAGAGAGAGACAAAATAACATGAAAGTTAAAGATAATGATTATAGAGTACATGATGATAGAGCAAGAAACATTCAAGTTTACAGAAACATATGCTCATATCTGTGGAGGTAATTAGAGCCTGACTCCAAGGCTCAAAAGGAATGCCTCCCTCCATAAATCCCTCTTGCACTTAGAATATCTAACTCTTATCAGCAAGATGGTTCCTGGGTTGGGTGGAGAGTGACCCAGATTGCGCCAATTTTATTTCCCACTCCCTCTTATCTACAGGCTGACTCTTATCAAGAATGCCACTTTCTGAGAACAACTGCCTCAAGGGCACAAGAAGAAGGAAGCTATCCAGTATAGTGGGCAATTTCTTTCTACCTCCCTGGTTTTGTGGAGCAAAAGTAATATAAATTAACGAACATCCACTCCTGCTTCTTTATTTATTTGACAGCGAGAGAGAGAGCCTAACTAACTGAGCCACCCAGGTGCCTCCCAAATTAACAAATATCCAAAAGGAACTTTTCTAAAATTGACATGATCTCACTTCACACCAGTATAGGAAAGAAGCAAGAACATGAGAAAATAAAAGAAAAAAAAAGAGAGTGGAATTGAAAAGTAAAGAAAAAAAGTTAGAAATTCAGGGTAAAGAAAATAGAACTCTTACATCAATATGCTAAAATTTCAAAATAATGGTCTTTAATCCAAAATTTTTATTTTTATGTATAAATTTGTTTCACTTTAAAAAGTAATACTTGCTATAATTAAAATACAGATGGTTAAGTAGGATGTGATAAATAAAATAGGTGTGAAATAAATACGCTTACTTATTTATCCCTTTACTAAAGGACTTCTTTTTAAAAGATTTTATTGATTTATTTGACAGAGGGAGACCAGAGGGAACACAAATAGGGAGAGTGGGAGAGGGATAAGCAGGCTTCCGGCTGAGCAGGGAGCCTGATGCAGGGCTTGATGTGGGGCTTGATCCCAGGCCCTGAGATCATGACCTGAGCGGAAGGCAGAGGCCTAACGACGGAGCCACTTAGGTGCCCCTATTAAAGGACACCCGAGTAATTTGTTTTCTTGCTATTGTAAAACAGGTTTTGAGAGACAAGTTATATTACCCTTGTATACATAATCTTAAGCACATGTGCTATGTTAAAAGATACACACACATACATTTTGGTGAACATTTCCCTTCAAAGCATTTGTACCAATTTTCTACCATCAATAGTGTATGAATGCCTGTTTCTTAATGGCCTTACTAAAAAAGGTAAAAAAAACCTGAGAGGTGGAGGCAGGAGTCATATTAGAATACAACATGACAAATAGCTTAAAATTTATTTTTAAGTATCCATGTGCTTAAAGTATATCCTGGTCATTCTTGATACCATCCAATATAAAGCCCCAGCTTTCTCCAACTTATTGATTTCTTTCCTATCTCTCTCAACAAAGCTAAGTTTTGGGTAAGTAGAAGAGAAGGGAAGTACATTATTTGTGTGACATAAATTTTTTGTTTATTAAATATTTCATTTTGTTTTTATTTTTTTATTAAATAAATTCAATGTGCTAGGCATTGTGCTGCCTGTGTTGTATTTTTCCTTTATTTTTTCAGTATTTATTTATTTATGTTTTAATTTTTTATTTTTTTAAAAGATTTTATTTATTTATTTGACAGAGAGAAACACAGCTAGAGAGGGAACACAAGCAAGGGGGAGTGAGTGGGAGAAGCAGGCTTCCCGCCGAGCAGGGAGCCTGATGTGGGGCTCGATCCCGGGCCTCCAGGATCATGACCTGAGCCGAAGGCAGTCGCTTAACCAACTGAGCCACCCAGGCGCCCCCTATTTTTTCAATATTTAAATACCAGTATACCACACCCCATGTCATAAAAAAGTAGATTTGATACAAGAAATAATATTAGAGAAAATACAGGTATTACAGGAAAGATATTTTGTAATGACAATGATATAACAATCCTAAATTTGTATTCAACAAATAACATAGCCTTAAAATACATGAAGCAAAAGCTGACAGAACTAAAATAGGAGAGAGAGAGAAAGAAGAAAGAAAAAAAGAAAAAAAGAAACAAGAGATCTTAACACCACTCTATCAGTAACTGAATGAAAAAACAGACAAGGGGCACCTGGGTGGCTCAGCCATTAAGCGTCTGCCTTTGGCTCAGGTCATGATCCCAGAGCCCCCGGATTGATTGAGCCCCACAATCGATGGAAACCCGCATCTGTGGGAAGCCTGCTTCTCCCGTCTCTCACTCCCCCAGCCTGTGTTCCCTCTCTAGCGGTGTTTCTCTCTGTCAAAAAATTAAAATCTTTAAAAAGAAGAGAAAAGAAAAGAAAAAACAGACAAAAAATTGGTAAGAATAAAGAGGATCTGGGGCGCCTGAGTGGCTCAATAGGTTAAAGCCTCTGCCTTCAGCTCAGGTCATGATCTCAGGGTCCAGGGATCAAGGCCCGCATCGCATTGCCTGGGCTCTCTGCTCAGGGGGGAGCCTGCTTCCTCCTCTCTCTGTCTATTTGTGATCTCTCTCTCTCTCTGTGTCAAATGAATAAATAAATAAAATATTTTTTAAAAAAAGAGGATCTGAATAATGTGATCAACCAATGTGGCCTAACATATAGAACACTATTCCTAACAACTACAGAATGCCCATTTTTCTCAAATGCAAATGGAAGATTTTATCATAATCTGATTCAAAAAGCAAGTTTCAACAAATTTCCAAGTATTTAAATTTTACAGTACGTTTTCTGACTACAGTGAAATTAAACTAGAAATCTATAATAACTTAAAGTATCCCCAAGTATCTGGGAAATTAAACAACATATTTCTATATGGTTCGTATGTTAAAAAAAGAACGTGAAAGAAAGTTCTTGGAACTGAAGGATAATTAAAATGTGGCATATCAAAAGTTCTTACATGGTTAAGCTAAAGCACTAGTCAAAAGAAATTTTAAGAAAGAAATAATATCTGTTTCAAGCACACTGTTCCAGAAGTAGAAAAAAGAGGAAATTCTTCCCAAATCATTTTTTGAGGCAGATAGCCTTGATACTAATACCTGGCAAGGACATTACAAGAAAGGAAGAGTACAGACCAATCTTTCTCATGAACATAGATGCAAAATTCCTGAACAAAAATATTAGTGAATTGAAAAGGATACTATACCATGATCAAATAGAATTTATGCTAGAAATGTAATGTTGATTTAATATTGAAAAATCAGTGTAAGTCACCACATTACCAGAACAAAGAAGAAAAATCCCACAATCATCTCAATAGGTGCAAAAAAAAGCATTTGATAAAACTCTGAGATGTCTAGGTAGCTCAGTCAATTAAGTGTCTGCCTTTGATTCAGGTCATGACCCTAGGGTTGTAGGATAGAGACCTGCATTGGGCTCCCTGCTCAGCGGGGAGCCTACTTCTTCCTTTGCCTGCTCTGCCTGTTCTGACTGCCACTCTTCCCAATTGTGCTCTCTCTGTCTCTCTCTCTGTGACAAAGAAATAAAAACTTTAAAAATAAAAAAAGTTTTTAAAAAGCATTTGATAAAATTCAATACTTATTCATAACTTGAAAAAGAAAACTCAGAGGAAACTAAGAAAGGAGACTTTCTTAATCTGGTAAAAGTATCTACAAGATATCTCTAGATAATAGCATACTTAATGGTAAAATATAGAATGCTTTTCCACTCAGGACTGGGAACAAGAAAAAAGATATCCATTCTCTCAACCTATATTCAACATTATACTGGACATCCTAGCAAGTATAATAAGTGAAAGAAACAAAATAAAGACATAAGATTGGAAAGGAAGAAATAAACAGGTTATTAATCACAGATGGCGTAATTATATACATACAAAATCCAAAAGAATCTAGAAACTACTAAAAATAATGGCAATTCAGGAAACTCACTGAATATAAGGTCAATACATAAAAACCTATTATATTTCTATATACCAGCAATAAACCATTAGGAAATGAAAATTTATAAAAATATCATTTATAATAGCATCGCCCCCCCCAAAAAAAAACCCTATAAGTAAATCTAATGAAAGACCTCTACCCTGAAAATGGTAAGACATGGTTAAGATCACTTAAATAAAAGCTAAAATGATATAGGTCATGTCCATGGATTGAAAGACTCAATATTATAAAGGTGTCAGTTCTTCTCAAACTGATCTATAAAGTCAATGGAATCCTATCAAAACCAGCAGATATTTTTTTTTTTTGGTGAAATTGAAAAGCTGATCCTAAATATTATGTTGAAATGCAAAGGACTTAAAATATCCCCAATATCCTGAAGAAAACAAACCTAGAATGATATCATGCAAAGCAGCAGTAATTACGACTCTGTGCTACTGAGGTAAGGAGAATCATATGGACTAATGAAACAGAAGAGTCCAAAAACAGACCCGTACGTTTGTGGCCACCTCACTCCCCACAAAAGCACAACTGTAATCCAGTGGGAGACAAGTATGGTCTTTTCAATAAATGGTCATTCATGAAGGAAAACAAAACAAAACAAGACAAAAATCTTAAATCTTACTTTACACTGTGTACAAAAAAACGACTTGAGACAGACTACAGACCTAAATATGAAAGACAGGACAATAGGGCAGAACAGAACACTGTATAATAGTTTCGTGAACTTGAAAATGTTGTCCTAAACATGACACAAAAAAACACTAGCCATAAAAGAAAAGATTTAATTAGACTCCCTCTGCCTGCTACTCCCTTGATTGTGTGCTCGCTCGCTTTCCCTCTAACAAAATAATCTTTAAAAAATAAAAAGTAAAAAAATAAAAATTGGGCAAAAAGATTTGAACAGGCACTTTACACCAGAGGACATCCAAATGACCAAAAGTATATGAAAAGGGGCTTCACAACATTAGTCATCAGGGAAAATGCAAATTAAAGCCACAGTACAGTATGACCACATTCCCCTGAGAGCAGCTAGAATCATAAGGACTGACAGTGCCACATACAGGTAGAAATGTAAAACAAGCAGTGAAACTACTTCAGAAAGTGTTTGGCAGATCAACTAACAAGGCTAGGCAAGGACGCTCTCCCTCTGCAGCGTCCCTCTGCTTATGCTCTCTCTCTATCAAATAAATAAATAAAATCTTAAAAGACAATAAACAATAAATAAATCTAGACAAATGTATACCCTGTGACTTAGCAATTTCGCTCTTGGTATATACCCAACTGAAATTAATAATTATAGTTTTATTTATAATAGTTCCAAACAGGAAATAATCTAAATGTTCATCAACAGCAGCTGGTGAGCAAATTGTGCTATACTCTTAAAATGGAATACAGTGGAGAAAGAACATATTGATGCTACATGCAAACTGGCTGAATTTCATGCAGCAAAGATATGTGAAAGTAGCCAGATATGAGGATGTACTGTGTGTTTCTGTTTATATGAAGTTCAAAAACAGGTATGATTGATCTAGGTGGCAATGGAGGTCTGAATAGTGATGACCATTTGGGTGGGGGTTTCTGATTAGAAGGGGGAAAAAAGAGGCTTCTGGGGTGTTGGAAATACTTCACACCTTTGGCAAAAGTTTTTCCCTCAGGGTGTTAACTCCCTGCACCTCTGGTTTGTGTCGTCTGGCCCATCTGGGCTGCCTCTGACAAAGCCACAGCCCGAATGGCGTCGTGCATTTTACCTGAGCCAAAGCGTCTGTGAATCTGTTTGGGCTGAACTTGGACCACCAGGGAGAGTGGAGCTGCCACTCCAGCTCATACTAAACTAGGCACTCTCTGTGGGGAGGCAGAGAAGATGAGGCGAAGATGAGGAGATGAGGCAGTCATGCTGCAGCACGGATCCTCCACTGAGCAAGCCAAGGGCCAGTCAGCGGAGAAGGCCATGCACATCTGGGAAGCACCTACCTCTGTCATAGACAATTGCAGAAGCTCCAGTCCAATAGGGCAGGGCAGCTAAGGGTTCAGAGCCTTCAGGAATGAAGGCTCTGATTACACCAACAGGCAAACAAACAATATAGAGCAGCCAAAATGCTGGCTAAAAGTGAGAGAAATTGGAGAGAAAAGAAGGAGATAAATATTGATAATGCCTGTGAAAATTAATATAGGCCGACATTAGTAAAGTGGAATCAGGAGGATAGGAGGGGAGGCTAGAAGGGAGAACCATACCACTCAACATCAATTACAGGAAGAACTGTCAGTTTTAGACCCCAACAGAGAATCATCAAAAGGAAAAACAATCCATTACAGGCCTCAACCAGAAAAGACGTGTATGGCATCTCCTATGAGAAATCAGCTCCTACGTAACTCAGCCAATTTCTCCAATGGACAGACTTTCCTGCAAAACAACTCTTTCTCTCTTCCTGATTTCCTCAAATAATGTTCCCTTTCTTTCTTCCTTTCTTCCTTCCTTCCTTCCTTCCTTCCTTTCTTTCTTTCTTTCTTTCTTTCTTTCTTTCTTTCTTTTGGTTTTTTTTTTTTTTTTGAGTTGCCATAGCTTGCACATCCCAAATTACAATTCTCTGTTACTCCTGAGTAAATCCATTTTTGCTGGCAAAAGAACTGACTTCTATTTTAGGATTAATGTGGTCTTAAGAGCAGCTGTCTCAGCAGACTTTAATTTATTTCAGTATGTCTCTTGCTTTACATATTTTAGGAGATTGCAAATGGCTACCACTTTGAAGGAGAGTCTACGAATGACTAGACTTGTACCCTCTTTCAGAGAAAAAGCAAAATAGCTTGGGCTCAAACACACAAAATGTAAACTTTACACTATAATATTGGAGCTAAATATTATAGAAGGACAGAGTGGATCCAACAGTTGAAGTGGTAAATCATGTTGGATTAATCTTATGGAACCCCCTTAGATATTCTCAACCCCATCTGTGCACTGGACCCTCAGTTACTCATTCCCCCTCAGTCTCTACCTCCTCCTTGAGGGCCCATGTGGTTCCACTACCAGAGGCCAACCATGCACTTGGAATGTATCTCCTAAACACTAGAAGGCATGGGATTTCTCTTTCAAAGATGCTGCTGAAGGGGCCGGACAACACAGCCAGAAAGTTCAGGGGAGCTGATCACCTATAAGAGATGAGAAGCCACTTTCCCTTCCTCCTTCCCAGAGACTGTTCTAAAGTATGGTTTCTTCCCATAGCCAGTTAGTAGACATCCTAAATGTCAAGGCAAGTACAGTGGTCAGCTTTAATAACATTTTCCCTTTCATAGCTTCCTAGCCATCCCTGACTATTTTCCCCATTCCCTCACTCTCAGTGCTCTGGGATTAAATTCTCTAATTTTTAGCACATAGCCTTGCCTTAGGCTCTGTTTTTTAAGGAAACTAGGAAAGGCTTATATAGTTGGGGGTGTGAGATGTTTTAGAGATAAATTTTTATGTATAATAAATGCATATGCTTATTTAATAAGCATTGAATAAGTTATTTTTTTAAGATTTTATTTATTTGACAGAGAGAAACACAGAGAGGGAACACAAGCAGAGGGACTGAGAGAGGGAGAAGCAGGCCTCCCGCCGAGCGGGAAGCCTGATGTGGGGCTCGATCCCGGGTCTCCAGGATCATGACCTGAGCCGAAAGTAGTCGCTTAACCAACTGAGCCACCCAGGCGCCCCTGAATAAGTTATTTTTATATAAAAGCATATTTAGATCATCTGGAAAACCACTTTATAATTGAATATTTCTACTCCATTTCAATGTTTCACTTTGTATTAAAGATTATGTATTTAAGCAGTAAGTTCTACTTTTTAGCTATAAATACTAATCTAATTTTTATGAGCCAATGTCAAAGAAAGGGGGTGGACAAGGTGAAATTGATGCTTACTACAGCGTGAAGACCAAATGAAGTCATGGGATGAAGGGCTATTTCAAGTCATTTGAAAACAGCAAAATGGTAGGCCAATTTGAGTTTCCATCCGAAGTTCCCCAAACTTAAAAGTGTCTATGCAGTAGCTGGCAGACCATAATGCATGTTCTGAAAGAAATTTAGTTTCAATAAAATAATTTAATGTTGTTAATTTTCATTATATTGACCAATGGGAGCTACGGAATAGAGAAATATAGGTCTGATGAGGAAACTGGAGGGAGTTTGCTTTGCACAGTGATATGTTAAATTTTATTTTTTCTCTCCATTATAAAATATCCAAAAATATATTGCTTTCTAATGTTTTTTGGTGTGAGTGGATTCTGTAAGGGAGTACGAAGAGGTGATGAAGCTATGTCAAGATCAATGAGGGTTACAAAAAAAAAAGGTCACCATAAAGGATAACTCACACTTAATAAATGCTCACTGAATATGCAGAACAGTCAGGCCTCCGCGGGCAGGTCAAGGTTGGAGGGTGGTGTTGGGTGGGTCAGTATCCTTGGTTGGCAAACATTTGTAGTAAGTAAACATCTTTCAATGGCCAAGCTGCTTGTCACCTGTGAGTCCCTCCAGGGAACCGGATGTGGGCTCCCCGCCCTCATTACCAGCATCTGGCACAGGTGAAGGCAAGGCTAATAATCCTTTCAAAATGAAATATTTGAAAGTACACAGAATTTGAGACCAAGCTATAGTTCCTTATAGAGGAGACAAATGCAATAGTGAAAGAATTTTGGGTCAAAGGGTTAAACACTTTGATAAACCACCTCTGATAGCTTGGAAAAAAACGTGTGTCTATATATTCATGTGTATGTATATATATATGTATATACTCTAAAAGCATCGTTCTCCAAAGAGAGAAATCAAAGTGCAATGTACAGCAATGGGGTCATTTAGGAGTTCTGTCTTCATCTTGGTCCTTCATCTCTTGGAAGGGGCCCTGAGCAATTCACTCATTCAGCTGAATAATAATGGATATGAAGGCATTGTCATTGCAATTGACCCTAATGTGCCAGAAGATGAAACACTCATTCAACATATAAAGGTAAGTTCAAAATGGTAAATATCCATGCTTAAAAAAAAAAAATCAAGAGATAGAACAAACGTGAGTTCTCTTACTCCAGCTGTGTGACTTTGACAAATTATTTTCATGTCTGAGCCTGTTACTTTAGCAGTAAAAGAAAAATAATAACATGAAACTACTAGGATTCTTGTGACAGATGATATAATAAATACAGTGCACATAACTCAGAGTTTGATACATTGTGGGAGCTTAATAAATGACTGGTTATGGACGATTTCATTGAAAACTATTTAGTTTTCACACTAGCGTAGAGCTAGCATCATTTCACAGAGATTGTGAGATATGGGAAGGATAATACCTTTCCTTAATTTCAACCTTCTCCTTTTATGGTCCTAATTGTAACTCCCTTGTCTGTTACTCCAATATAGGAGCCCAGGAGGCAAATCTCTGATTTTAGAACAATCCCAACCCTTCCAATGAGAGGAAAGTGGGCATTTTACCAGCCCTACTGCAAGGAACCCTCTCAGGGCCACTGGGTGGTCTCACCTCATTTATTACCTCTCCTATGGGGGGAAGGAAAAACTAGGGAAAGAGACTTCCTGTTCCAGCAGAGATATCCATTGCTGTAAGGTGGAGGGATTAGAAAGGTCGTATACAACAGCAAACAGCTAAGAATAAGAAGGAGATGCCTTGTAAAAACGCATATCCAGAGGCAGTATTGTATAATGTGCCAAAGTGTTGGTCTGTAAAATGTGAATAATAATAAGTACCTTCCTCATAGGATCTTGTGAGGATTCAATGTAACCATGCATGAATATAAAGGAAGCGGACTGAAGGGTATATGGGAACTCTGTACAATTTTTGTGTATCTTCTATAAGCCTAAGTTTATCTCAAAATTTAAAAAAAAAACAGATGCAGAAACTATGCATGGTGCCTGGTATGTAGTAAGAGCTCAGTAAATGGCAGTCATCAACCATGAGTTTCACTTTTAATCCTTCTAGATCGAAAGAGTTCCTTCCTCTTAACCAAGTCAAAGAGATTGAAGCTTGTTTCTGGGCAAATTTCTTGAGTGTGAGCTCAGAAGTTAGTAGAGCAAGGGTTCTAGATGTCGCCCCAAAGGTTCTTTGTTCTCAGCAGCAGCAAGGCTAGAAAGATGGAGGTTGGAGAGAGAATCATCTCTATCATCAAGAACCATTTGGGGTTGGAGAAGTGCAGCAGTTGATGGGGGTGGTGGGGTGTGGGGGAGGGGGCCGTACCTGTTGAACTAGAAGACTATCAGGTTTACCACCACTGCTGAAAGAGAAATTCACACCTTTTGAAATCTCTCAATATCAGAAACCTTGGGTAAAGTCTTTGATTACCTCTAAATTTAGAAATGGCATGAGCAAAAATGAAGTAGTCACTTGGAGCAACAGACAAGTGTGGAAGAAAAATGTGGCCAGTGACGCTTCTGTCTCTGTCTGGATAGTCAGTAGGTCTCAGGAATTGCCTGAAGGAGGACACAGATGCCTTATCTTGAATGACAAAGGTCATTTGTATTTATATGGTGCTTCAGAGCTTTCAAGTGCTTTCACCTAATATCTTTGGGGGTTTTCCTCCTGAAAAAATGGACTTCTCACTACAATTATTAAATCAACTTTCTGGTGGTAGTCCTAAATATGTTGGCTATAAGTGGGTTTCCACATCTTCTCTTTAAAAGGAACACTTGAAAGGGCAGTAAGTGTGTTCAGTGTCCCTGAGTAGTTAATAAAAGTGGTTTCCTCCCTACCTGATGTTCCAGATCTGCAGAGATGGAGGAGCTCTCTGTAGGCTCTGCCGCCTCTCCTGGCCATCCCTGACTCTGCTTTATGAGGGGATTTTCTCACTTCTACCCTCTTGGGGAAAGAAGCCTCTAAGTCAGCTCTTAAATACCAGCCTCCCCATGACAGTCCCCAACATTTTTCCACCTACAAGACTGGCAGATGATGCTGCAGCAGTTCCAGCCGCTGCACCTACACTCTACCCCGTGTTAGAGAAGCAATAGGAACACAACTACAAGATGAGGGAATGAGAGTCAGGGAAAAACTCACTCTGTCGGTCCTCTCTCTCTCTCTCTCTCTCTCTCTCTCTCTCACACACACACACACACACACACACACACGATACACAATTGGAGTAGCTTGTGGTCTCCTCAATGCATGGGAGCCCAGGCACCCCCTGACTTGGCACTCCTGGACAGTTTACCACTCATCACAACCACTTCATTCATTCATTCATTCATTCATTTGCTCATTCATCCAACAATATTTACAGAACATCTACATTATGTTGGCACCAGGAATCCAGTGATGAACAATATGCTATCCTTGTCCTTAAGAAATTACCAACCCATCCTATAAACTGTTATCCTCAACTTTCTCCAAACCTCAGAAGTTTAAATGTCTATTTGGGTATGAGGACATCTCTTCAAAGCCTGAAACAGATACTGAAGCAAAGATCTCTTATAAATGGTTCCATTAAAACATGGAAGACAAGAGCATTTCATGCTGCTTATTCTTCTGGGAGATACTGAAAATTCATATTTCACAAGTCAAATTGTGATATAATACTCTAATGTCAGAAGTTTTATATCTACTTTTCAACTTTTTGGAGATTTTTTAAAAAATATTTTATTTATTTGATGGAGAGAAATACAGCTAGAGAGGGAATACAAACAGGGGGAGTGAGAGAAGGAGAAGCAGGCTTCCTGCCCAGCAGGAATTCCAATGCGGGGCTCCATCCCAGGACTCAATCCCAGTACTCCAGGAACATGACCTAAGCCAAAGGCAGACGCTTAACAACTGGGCCACCCAAATGCCCCAACTTTTTAGTGATCTTGCCTCAGTGTTTTTATTTCTAAAAATGATACAATGTTAAATTCTCCTAGTGATTGTGAAAAATCTGGCTGTGGAGGAAGAAGGCAATGCAAATAGTAACAAGAACTTTTTAAAAAACATCCAGGCAGCCATTATTATTATTATCACTATCTGAAAGAAGGTGAAACTGAGGCTCTTAGAGATAAATTCCCCAAGTTTATCCTGTTAGGAAGTGGCAGAGAAGGAGTCTCTCCTGCATGGATACACAAGTAGTGCTTCCCCATGTAATGATGAACGTTTCTGCCCCTAAGGCCAGTCCCACGGGGCACTGGAGGCCAGTCACTTTGGTCTGCTCCAGCAAGGACCTCACTCCTGTAACAATCCCTTTTTTCTCTTACATTATGTGTTGTTTTCCCCCCCATAGAATACACATATGTTATAATAGTTTCCATTAAAAAAAAAAAACAGATAAAACAAAACCCCTTGCGTGAAGTCCTCCTTTAGCTACCTCTTCATTTCTCCATTCCTCTTTGATTTATAGAAAAACTTCTTGACCTGTTGTCTGTACTAATTGCCTCTGCTTCCTCATATCCTAGCCTTTTGAGCTCCCTCATATGGAGCTATCATCTCTATTCGACTAAAACGGATCACTCAGGTTGCTAAACCCAACGCTCAGTACTTAGTCCTCACCATACTTGATTGCTCAGTAGCATTAGATACCGCCAAGAACTCTCTGTTTCTGAAACACTCTCACCCCAGTGCCTTCTGATTTCCTCCTCATGCAACTGCTGCTCCCTGTGTCTCCTTGGCTGGCTCCTCCTCACCACACCTCTAAATGCTGGGGGCCTGAGGCTCAGTCTTCAGCCCTCTTTTCTCTACTATCTGTACTTGTTTTTGCACTTTTCAGTGGGTTCTGGTCCTAGTAGGCCCAATGCCCCTTTGTATCATAAATCTCTATAATACCCTCTCTACTATCTTGTCACGAAGCAACTCAGGGAATCTGCAGAGGCATTTATAATCCAACACCACGGCTCTTTCATTTTAGAGAAATAAAGTTAGGCGTACCTTGAATATAAATTAATTACACACTTCTTTATATTGAACACTTGGGACTATACTAAAAATAAATGCTCGAGTAACATTTAGTTAATCCCAAAATTATTACAGTGATGTCAGCAGAGCTGAAGTCATACTCATTTCAATTTGAGTTTCTCTCCCAGTACAACTTGGTGTATGTCTTTGAGACCTAGACTCTCTAATTGTCAGTTTTTCCCTTAAAGGTTTATTGATCCTCAAAAGAGCAAATGAAATGAAACAATAGCTAACATTTCATAAGCACTTGTGTTAAGTAAACATGGTCCGAAGTGCCTTCTTGACTTCCTTTGATCCTAGTGACAACTTTATGAACTAGTCACTAGAATATTTTCCACTCTATACATGGAGAAACTGAGGTTCAGGAGGGCTGGAGAAAATTACCTGATGGGCTAATATAAGTGTGGAGCCAGAACTAGTGACTGCCTCTCGGGTCTGCATTGTCAGTCAGTACACTGTGACACAGAGCATGTGGTAAGTGTTCAGAAAAGGTTAACTATTATTATTAATAAAAGGTAATTCCACATTCCCACTTCCCAGCTTCATAAATAACTAGTCTTTGAAAGTGTGAAATACAGGTGTAAATTTGAATGATTGCCAGCTTTTCCTATTTTCTGTCATAATTGTGCTGGTTTTCTTTTTTCCCAGGACATGGTGACCCAGGCATCTCCGTATTTATTTGAAGCTACAGGAAAAAGATTCTACTTCAAAAATGCTGCCATTCTGATTCCTGAAAAATGGAAGACAAAACCTGAGTATGTGAGACCAAAACTCGAGACCTACAAAAATGTGAGAATCTCAAGTTCTTTCTTTCAAATTTAATTTCCTTCTCTGATTCAGAATTTTTTCATCAAAATATTCTAGAATCAAATTAAATTGTTTCAAAATCCTCCTGTGTGAACAAAGTCAATTTATTTGCTGATATTGACGTGGAAAACAAAGGCAGAAGAAAAATTATTAGATTTCCTTACTACCTACAGCCCACTGACAAGTCCTTAAAACCGGCAGAAGGACCTTCCTCTAGGGACTCAACCACCTTTGTTGATACTTTGCTAAGGGCAAAAGGCAACCTTAGCCCAACTTCCAGGAACCCATAAGTCTACTTTAACATATAAAAATTGCTTTGGAAACTTCCTTTTTCTCTACTCCCCAAGATACATGTTGGCAATTATCCCCAAAGCATATGACCTACCAATATATACTTGAAGGGTCTCATGACTGAATTTCTACTAAACAGTAATAAATGACCTTTCATAACAATAGCTAGCCCCCTCAGGATCCTGGAAACCTTGCTTCCAAAATACTATCCCTAACTGCCTTCCAACTTGAAAGTTTATAATGATCCACTCCTCATGGTCCTGGTGCAGCTCGTTCTGCCCACAGGTTCTGTTCCCATGCTTTAATAAAACCACCTTTTTGCACCAAAGATGTCTCAAGAATTCTTTCTTGACCATTAGCTTTGAAACCTAATGTCTCTCCTACATCAGTATTTTGTAGTAATTATGACTTTTTCTTAAATTTCAGGCAGATGTTCTAGTTGCTGAACCAAATCCTCCAGGTAATGATGAACCCTACACAGAGCAGATGGGAAAATGTGGAGTAAAGGGAGAGAGGATTCATTTCACTCCTGACTTCTTAGCAGGAAAAAAGTTGAATATATACGGATCACAAGGTAGGGGTTGAGATCAAATATTCTGCTATATTTCTCACAATTTAATAATTTTATGTTCAAAATAGATCAGCCATCACCATGATCTAAGAAAGCATATATAAGCAAAATAAACTACTGTAACTGTCACTTAAAATAGGGAATCAGAAAAGAGCATTTCTCAGTTAAAATTTAATTTCTTCATATTTAGCATACATGTGTAAATATAGCATTTTTAATTTTTAGAGATTGTTATTGGGTGATATTAGTATGTGATAATAACTGTAAGATAGTTTTATACGTACTATTAGATTTCTATGGATCCTGGGGGTGGGGCGGCGGGGGCGGGTGGGGAGCTCCTGAACAAATTAAACCTACTGCCTGCAACTCAGGTAGTAGCCACCAGATGGCAGAGGTGCACAGTGCTCTCAGATCCTTCTGCGTATTCACATCGGAAATGGATTGTTAAAATGCAGATGCCGATGCCGTTGAGTAGGCATGGGATGGGGCTCAAGAATGTGCATTTTTAATAAGCTCCCAGATGATGCTGATACTGTGAGGCCATGAACCACACTTTGAGTACCAGACAGAATATCTTGCAGTTCAGCTGTCAAAAACCCGTGACTAAAGAAAAAGTCCCTTTTTTCCTTCACTAAATAAACTATCATCCCCATATGAGCTATTTAGAGCAAACTTTGGAGAAAATATTAAAAGAGACAAGCAATGGAATATACATAATATGTTCTTTCCAAGTATATAATCAAATATGATTCCTTTTAGATAATTAGGTTAACTAATAACTAGTACTAGTTTTCTCCACTATCTTGAAAAGATTAGAACCAGTTTGATTTTCTTCATTTACATGGGCAAGGCAGAGAAAACAAACAAAAGAGTCCTAGCACCTCCATGCCCCACCCCAAATACACTAGAACACTGACAGACCTTATCAGAAAGAGGTGTCAAACAAATGCATCTCTTTATTGTTCTTTTACAACACCCCAGCTCAACTCTGGAGCAAAGAGAAAATTCCTCACATATGGCGCAATGTGTGTTGAACTGCCCTCTCCCACTCCTAAGCCCACCTTAGTCATCATGGTCACCACATATGATGCCATTCCTTTATAACCTTTCCTTTCTGCACTGTGACACCATGCCTGCTCCCCAACAACTCTTTCTTTTAAAAGGCCATGAGTTATTCCCAGATCTTCAATGTGCCCTCTCATTTACCTTCCAATTTCAGCCTATCTAGGATTTTACATTCCATAAAAAACTGAGCTGAATATGAGTCACTAAGATTCATACAAATTTCACAAATACTCACGGAATTCTAGGCACTATTCTAGGCACTATTGCCAAGGCAAGACGATGAAGGAGTCATGGTGTCTGTTCTAATGGAGACAAGGGTCTAGAGCAAGAGACTAACACGTAAGCAGCTATGAAAATACAACGTGAAAAGTGTATAATGGAATATAATGAAAGTGCAAAGAAGGAGTATCTAGACTAGTTTGAGGATGTCAGAGAAGGCTTCTAGGTGGCTATCAGCCTGATTTTTGAAAGAAAAGTAGGAGTTATCCAGACAGACAGAGGGAGAGTTTTCTGAGCCAGAGGAAAAGTATGTGAAAAAAACAAACAGAAGAGCAAGACCATGGTGTGACTCGAGAAAGTAAAAGAAGTTTAGGAATTCACTGTGATTTGAAGTTTTGCAACTGGTTTAAGAATAGCAAGAAATATGGTTACAGAGGGGAGCAGGGCCTGGATCATCAGGAACCTTGCATGTCATATTGAGAAATTGGATTTAACTTGAGCACCACAGGGGAGCCCCAGAATACTAGCGATATGGAGGCCAGGTGGGTGGCTACTGCAGTGATTCGGGAGTAGGTGGCAGTAAGACTAGAAAGATGAGAGTAGGTCAAAGCAAAAAGGCAGAGGTGTAGTAGGCAGGCCTTGAGAGTTAACCAGATATGAGCCCTGAGGGAGAAGGACATACGGGGATGCTGCCCAGGCTGCCTCACGCCTCCCTCTGGCTCCCAGAGCCACCTGCGCTGACTTCCATCATGACACATCACTTGGGAACTAGTTATCTGATCCTCTGTGTCATCTGCTGGACCTTGAGCTGTGTGAGGACAAGGCAGTTGTTTCATCTTTGGATGAGTAACTGCCTGGCACTTACTAGTATCTAATTAACATTTGATGAGCCAAAATAAGGAGTTACATTTTAAAGAAATGTGCAGTCATTATTTGATTTTTTTTTCCCAAGGAAATAAATCTTTAATTGAAAAAAAATTAACATAGCAAAGCATAATGATGTTTGGAAAAACTACTTTGTACCAGTGTGAGAAGATAATTTTGCCATTCTTATTGTAATTGGGTGCTTCAAATGTTTTCTTACAGAAAAGGTCTTTGTCCATGAATGGGCTCATCTACGATGGGGGGTATATGATGAGTACAATAATAATCAAAAATTCTATCTATTCAATGGAAAAAGAGAAGCAGTAAGGTATGTATATTTTGATTTAACTTTTCCCAAACTATTTTAAATTGAAACCAATTTTTTCAGGAATTGATGACTTTGAAAATATCCGTTTTTTGGTCTTATTTTTGATCTTTCATTCTTAGTCCCTTCTTTTTCAGCTTTCCAAAAAGCTATCAATTCTGTTCACTTTGTAAGTGCTTCAGTTGGTTGAATTCTCTACTCTACAGCTATAAATCATTTGCCTCTTTGTGTGTTTATGTGTGTGTGTGTGTGTGTGTGCGCACGCGCGCGCGCAACTATAAGAAATCCACATGTGTTATGTTCAGTGTCTCCATCTTCCTGCATCAGAATCAGGGACATAAACAAATCTAATGTGATTTGGGCAGAATGATATCTATGTGGACTTCATCAGTATGAATGGGCTTGGAGGGACAGTAGACCTTAAAAGAATGACAATCCAAATATTAAAACAAACAGAATTTATCCCAATTTAAATTATTATTTTTTTTAATTTGGAAGAGAGAGAGATAGTGAGAACATGAGCAGTGGGGAGGGGCAAAAGTAGAGGGAAAAGCAGACTCCCTGATGATCAGGGAGCTTGATGTAGGGCTCAATCCTAGACTCTGGGGTCATGACCTGAGACAAAGACAGTCACTTAACCACTTGAGCCACCTGGGTGTCCCCAGGCCAATTTAAATTAAACTTTCTGTGGCGTTAACTGAAAGCAAACTGAATATTTGTAAAGTACTCTTGGCTGCCATTATTTTACGAGTGATTCAATTTCAGTGATTATAAACTTCTTTAGCACAAACAGGAAAGACAGGGAACTTCCAAATGTACTTTAAAGAGTTAACATAATTCAGATACTAAAACCTGACAGGCGGCACCTGGTTGACTTTTTAGATGAATGGGTAAAGGAGATGTGGCATATATAATATTATATATTCAGTTTTATATATATATTATATATATTCCATTCAAACACTGTTATATGGAATGGAATAATATATTCCATGATATATACAATATAATGTTAATGTAATATATATAAAGTGGCATATATATATGCATGTATACATACACACACATATACATATACATATAATGGAATACTATTCAGCCATAAAAAATGAAATCTTGTTATTTGCAACCACATGAATAGAGTATAATGCTAAGTGAAATAAGACAGAGAAAGACAAATGCTAGATGATTTCACTCATATGTAGAATTTAAGAAACAAAACAAATGAGCAAAGGGGAAAAAAAGAGTGAAAGGGAGACAAACCAAGAATGAAGCTCCTAACTAACTAAACAAACTGATGGTCACCAGAGAGGAGGTGAGGGTGAGGGAGTGGGGGAAATAGATGGTCAGGATTAAGAAGTGCACTTGTCATGATAAGCACCAGGTAATTAAAATAAAATTTAATAAATAAAAAAAAATAAAATAATTTTTAAAGTAGGGGAAACTCTAAGCAATGTAAAACTCAATATGAAGAAAGCAACAAAATCCTTCTAAAGGGCTTAAAAGAATATCAAGATAAATTGGGAAACTTTCAATTCATGGAAGATGTAAATTCAACCCAAATTAATATATAGTTTTATGAAACTATGTAAGATATTAACAAGATTTAAAAAAAAAAATAGTAATAATAAAGGGAAATTCTACTGATTGACTTTAAGTATATACAAATCCTGTATTAATTAAAACAATGTGAACTGACAGACACATATATCATAATTTATTATTTAGTGTAGCCAGAATTACAAAGCTATGAGGCAAGGAAGAATTTCTAAATATATCAGGACAATTTTTTTAATGTGTGGGGAAAAAAATTAATAGATCCAATTGGATAGACTCATTATATAGAGAGAAAGTAGGAAAAACTAGATGAATATTAACTCTTTTGTGGTATAGGTCGCTCTATGCATTCAGGAGTTACAAAAGACGTAACTATAAAAATAAAAATTTGGCAACCTAAGAATTAAAATTGTTGCTGTACACAAATCAAACATAAACTAAATAAAGAGGTAAAAACAGAACAAAGTATTTAGAAAAATGAAGAAACCAGGCTTTTTTTTTTTTTTTAAGATTTTATTCATTTGACAGAGAGAAACACAGCCAGAGAGGGAACACAAGCAGGGGGAGTGAGAGAGGGAGAAGCAGGCCTCCCGCTGAGCAGGGAGCCCGATGTGGGACTTGATCCCGGGACTCCAGGATCATGACCTGAGCCGAAGGCAGTCGCTTAACCAACTGAGCCACCCAGGCGCCCCAGAAACCAGGCTTTTAAGAGCCTAGTATTGTAATTCATAATGAATTTCTAAAAAACATAAGGAAAACAGTAACACTCTAAAAAAAATGGACACTGGAGAAGAATAATTCACAAAAGAAGAAATATAAAAGTGACTGATAAACATATAATAAATGTTCCAACTTGCTAGTAATCAAAGAGGCACAAATGTGACAAAGATGAGAATCATTTATTATTACCTCAGTGGGACAAGCACTCCAGAGAGAGCTGTTAGAGGCATGAACTGGCACAGCTTTCCTGGAAAGCAATTCGATGACACATATCAAATCTGTGAAATTTTTCTTATTTTTTAATCCTGTAATTTCATGTTTAAAAATCCATTTTTTTTTTTTTTTTAAGATTTTATTTATTTGACAGAGAGAAACACAGCAAGAGAGGGAACACAAGCAGGGGGAGTGAGAGAGGGAGAAGCAGGCTTCCCGCCGAGCAGGGAGCCCGATGTGGGACTCGATTCCGGGTCTCCAGGATCATGACCTGAGCCGAAGGCAGTCACTCAACCAACTGAGCCACCCAGGCGCCCCTAAAAATCCATTTTTAAGGGGTGCCTAGATGGCTCAGTCAGTTAAGCATCTGCCTTCGGCTCAGGTCATGATCCCAGGGTCAGAGTCAGGCTCTCCGCTCAGCTCAGCAGGGAGCCTGATTCTCCCTCCCTCTCTCCCTCTGATGCTTCCCCTGCTTGTGCTTTCTCTCTGTCTTTATTCTGTCAAATAAATTAACAAATAAAATATTTTTAAAACTCCATTTTAAGGGAAATCATAGAATGGGCTATATCAATAGACTTTAAAATGTTCAAACTTTTACTCTGGAAACCAATCCTACAGCAAACTTGGAAACAGTATCAAAACTTTATGTGAATTTTTATTTATTCATTGAAGCTTTACTTTAAGTATTGACAAACTGGGAGGGGAAGCATATTAAATAAGTTAGACCAGATTCATCTTATAGTATCAAAACATACAGCTATTAAAATCACATTTTAAAAGAATATTATGAATTATAATAGTATATTAAAATCTTAAATATACTAAGAATACCAAGTTTTTTAAAGCAAGAAGCAAAGTTATATGTGCAATGGTATGCTGATGTATAGAGAAGAAAACACTTCAACATGTTAACAGTAGGTTATTTCTTATGGTGGGACATGATTTTTTTCTTTTCTTCAATACCCTTGCTATTTTATAAATTTCCTATAGTGTTCATAACTGTTTATATACTCAAAAAATAAAATGTTGGGTAAAGACCATCCATTTACAATAGCCACAAACTCATAAGCATATAAGGAAAAATCTAAAATACCTATGAACATACAGGAACTATGCAAAAATTGTACGATATAACTAACTGGAAAAGGAAACCAGGAAATGTCTGCAAGGGGAAACAAGAGAGCTCCTGATTTTCTAGGAATGAGGGTCTGAGATGAGGAGGTGGCTAAGGATGTGGATTCTTATTAATTCTGATGGCGATTGTGAGCCAGACTTAGCTTTCCTGCTGCAGAAAAACAAATTCTGATGTTGTTTTGGGAACCTTTCACTTTCTGGCAAACAAAAATGATACTGATGTGAATTTAATAATTTTGCTATTTAAGGTGATATATTCGTTCATTGAATTATAAGGAAGTTGTAGACATCAGAACAACCTGACTACAGAGTCTAACCCTCTGAAATGATTATAGCACCTAAACATCTAACCTTTATATATTTTCAGATGTTCAGCAAGTATTACTGGTAAATATAAAGTACGACACTGTCAGGGAGGCAGCTGTACCGAGAGACCATGTAAAATCGACCCAGCAACAGGGCTGTACAAAGAAGGGTGTGAGTTCCTACCTGCTAAACACCAGACTGAGAAGGCTTCCATCATGTTTTCGCAAAGTATTGATTCTGTAAGTACCCTCTTCTTTTACTTTCTTGGCACCTACGAATTTAGTGAGGTTCTTATTCCCGATTGCTGCAAAAAACGACCAAATTTTAGGAAATCATCGGTGAGGAGCTGATTCTTCGTGGGACAAACTGGGAGTACAAAACCAGGGATAAAGTCGCATCTTCCCCTCCCCCTTCCGCAGGTCCATTCTTGCAGCTCTGTTATCTCCCTCCCACAGGCTTGGAGTTCCAGTGCTTAGAATTACTTCAAATATCCTTAAAGGCAGACAAGCACAAAAATTCTTAGTTAAATAAGAAATGTACCCACGAGGATCAGACACTTCGCTTTATTTCTTGCTAAGGACAGGATTAATAGCCTTAAATTTAACTTGCAGAGAACTTTTCAGCCTGCATATTTGCTTTTGGTTGTTAACTGAAATTTTCTCTCTTTTTAAGAGCATTGGTGAAGGAGTTTGTAAGGAATTTGTACATAGTTTTAGTAGGTTTAAGTAGTTTTAAAATACTTTCTAATTTTTTTAATGGCAAACAGGTCATAAGATAAACTTGACAAATTAGCCTTATTAGTGCTAAATATACATTTTGGCAAATCTGCACAAACTAAACCTAAATGCATCAGTTAATCACTGACTGAAGTCAGTGGAGAGACTTTGTGGGGAATCTCTTATCTTTCAGCCTCTTACATAAAATTGTTTTACCTTTTGGAATAGAGAGGGAAGTAACTTATAAGAGTTATTGGTGGTATAAGTTTTAAAGATGTGATGTACCATGGTCACAAGGTCCCTCTTTCAGTCTGGCTTTGCAGTCCATTTCTAGACTTACCCAGAATTTTTCAAGAGGGGGATGCCTGGGTGGCCCAGTCGATTAAGTATCTGTCTTTGGCTCAGGTCATGATCCCAGGGTCCTGTGATAGAGTCCTACATCAGGCCCCCTGCTCAGCCAAAGCCTGCTTCTCTCTCTGCCTGCTGCTCCCCTGCTTGTGCTCTCTCTCTCTCTCTCTCTCTCTCTCTGACAAATAAATAAATAAATGAAAAATAAATAAATAATCTTTAAAAAAATTTTAAAGTACATGTTAAAAAGATAAAGAAAAAGAAACTTTCAAGAGGGGGCCCAGATTTTGTGTTTTAAATTAATCACAAAGTTAAATTTGATGTACAGTCAGCTTGGGGAACCTCTGGCTGCAGTTTACATAGAAGTTTTTCAGGCCCCCTGCAGCCTTATGATACTATAGAAACACAACCAAAATGGCCTGGGAAATACCGATAAAGAGGAAAATAAGTGATTTACAGCTAATGGTTACTTTCTAAATTACTAGAATCTTGGATATTTAGGATTTTTAACTGAATGATAATACTATGAGTAATAGTCTGAGAGGAGGAATGAAGTTATACATTCTTTGTACACTGTGGCTCCTTTTTTAATCCCTCAGATGTTAGAAATATAAATGCTTAAAGAAAGGAGAGGAAACTATCATTTATCCGCTGTGTTAGTATGGACCCTATTTCGTATGTTCTCATGTAATTCTTGTATAATAACTATTACCCTTTTGTAGATTAAAAAAAAAAAAAACTTGAGATGCAGATTTTAGGGTTACTCACAAAACAACAGACTCATATTGAGCTTTTATTATGTGTCAGACACTAAACCAAGTTTTGAGGAAGCAAAATTTAATGAGACAATTTTCTGCCATAGATGAGTTTATAGCCCCCAATAAGTGTACTAACAATGTTAAAGTGGCCTTACTGACCATGTCTAGGGTACTGTGAAGCCATAGGGCTGAGTGAAAATTCTTTGGGGAGTCAGGAAATGAGAAAACATTTTGAAAATGACCTTTTGGCTGAAACATGAGGGTAAAGGTCACAATACAGAAATCTGAGGAAGAGAAATTCCATGACAAAGTGGGAAGCCATGAGCAAAGGCAAGTTTGCCGACTTATGCATTACAGTAGGGGAAATTAGAGGCTTGGTAAGCACAGCCAGAGTGAGGATGGAGAATGACGCGAAGTCTAAATCACGAAGATTGCTGCTTGCTATGTGACATAGTTCAGAAACAGTGTGTGAGCTATGAGGAGCCACCAAAGGGTCTTGAGCACAGGAGTAAGAAAGAAGCCGTTTCTGGAGACTGGAGTGAACCAATTGGAGGTCAAACGAGATGGAAAAGTCAGACAGGAGACCAAAATAGTCTGAGGTGAGGACCATAAGGATTTGAATGATGGAGATTCCAGTGGAGAAGGAGAAAGTGGATGAACTAGAGAGATAGTAAAATAGATGGATCTTGGTTATTTTGTAGAGGGAAGAAGATAGGATTTCCTGATGTAGGTAACTGGGTGGACAGGAGGAGGAGCAGAGTTAAAGGAAAAGTGGTAAGTTCAATTATGAACACATGAAGGTTGAGGAGCCAGTGGGACATCTTAGTGTAAAGAGCTGGAATGCAGGGTGTTGGTAAGTGTGTGGGAAGTAAAAGGATGGAGAGATAAGATGGTACCAGCAGAGAAATGTTAAGAAGTGGGTGATTTGAAGACAGTGGTGATGGCTTGAAATGGCAAGTTTGAAAAGCAGGAAGGAAGGCAAGAGCAGATAAATAGATTGCTGAGGAGGACTAACGGTCCAGTGAGGTTGAAGATGTGGTATGAGATAGGAAGTCTGAATTATGACTGCGAATTTCCCCAGCACTGCCCTGCAGTGATTCCGGGATTAAGTCAAGTTTATGGGTTAGCAGGGCAGACTAGGAAGGAGGGCTAGGGATTTAAATATCCTTCTCTACTGTTTATCTCTTTAATTTTATTGACAATTTCAGGTGGTTGAATTCTGTACAGAAAAAAACCACAATAAAGAGGCCCCAAATCTACAAAACCAAAAATGCAATCTCCGAAGCATATGGGAAGTGATTCGTGATTCTGAGGACTTTAAGAAAACCACTCCTATGACGACACAGCCACCGGCACCCACATTCTCACTGCTGCAGATTGGACAAAGAATTGTGTGTTTAGTCCTTGATAAGTCTGGAAGCATGACGGTACGTTAACTGGTCTTGGTCTTCAGGATGCTGCTCTCATATTTGTGTATGATACGACCTGGGCCACAGTTTGTAACAGGATGGGAATCAACACAACCCTTAGAGTCAGAACAGTTACACAATAACATCACCATCAGAAACACCCACCTCAACTCTACTCAGCAGAAATTCAATAGCAAGTGTCTCATTTGCCAGATTAAATTAGTTTTCAGTTTATGAACAAGATCTGCTGAAGTACATAGCCTTGACATTTTTTAATGTTTCACTGACCATATGTACATCTATAGAGCTGCTACTAAAGCAGTATGATCTAACTAATGCCAAATCTGGCTTGATCTTTTAGGGCTATTTAAACAAAGATCCTAAAGTTCTACCCAAAGATGTTACTAATTATAAGGGAGAAATTTAATGTGGAAATTTAAATTGACGTAAAGTCCCTTGAATTGGCTTATTGTCATTTACTCGATGTTAAGACAGCCCCTTCCAAATTTCCTCTACACCGTTTTATTATTACTTTGCTCATCTAAACCCAACCTGACTGCTTTTCTTCTACTTTTCCATTCAGATTGGTGACCGCCTTAAACGACTGAATCAAGCCGGCAAACTTTTCCTTCTGCAGATAGTTGAGCAAGGGTCCTGGGTTGGGATGGTGACATTTGACAGTGCTGCCCATGTACAGAGTGAACTCGTCCAGATAAACAGCGCTGCGGATAGGGACGCCCTCACCAAAAGTTTACCGGCTGCGGCCTCAGGAGGAACGTCCATCTGCTCGGGGCTTCGATCAGCATTTGCTGTAAGACAAGTTCCCCGTCACTTGTCAATGTCACTTACAATTTCTGTTTCCTAAACTTATCTCTGTTTTCAACAAAATTACATCAGATTTTCTCTAATATTTAAGTTCTTTCATAATACAGCACCCTCCCACCTTTCTGGGGTCCCCCTACCAGGGACCCTCTTCCAGGTGTCCTATGTCTCAGCGACCTAGATCGCTTGTCCTTCGCCGTTTCCATACATTTGCCAGGCTCCCCGCCTGGAATACTTTCTCCTGCTTCTTCTGTCCTTCAAATCACAGTCATTCTTCAAAGATCCATCCCAGACATCATGACTTCTAGACATCTTTCCTTTCCATTCTTTCAACTGTACAGAATCACTCTTTCTAAACCCTGTAAACTTTAACAAAAAATTTCTTATAACTTCTAGGCTCTTCTGCCTGACTTTCTAATCACATGCTTCACTCAAGTAAAATTTCATTAGGGATAGGACTTACCTCTTGACCTCCGAGGCTGTTGCACAGTATCTTTTATATGGAAAGTTTTCTCAGTAAAACGGAATTGAGTTATTTGATGGTGGCTGATGCTTATTTGCTCCAAACACATAATCCAATATTCCATAGTTATTTAGAAGATATATGCCCCCATGAAGTAAAGAATAAGAGGCTGAAAGATACTGGCTGATTAAGGTCTCAAGATCTCTGCGATGTCTTGGGCAGGTCAGCCTCCTGCCTGACAGGGGGCATAATGTGCCCACGAGGCTGTTGCCGATTCCCAGTCAGCAGCAGGAACATTTAGTTTCCAGCTCACACTATTGCATGTGGACAACAGGCAACCATTTCCTCAAATTCAGTCTGTCCTCCGGGACATTTTATTTCACCTTGAAGTTCACTTCCCTAAAAGTGGTTTCCACTGTATGCACAGTCGGCTGCAGAACCCTTGTCCAGATGCCTGTGGGCATCTGGATTCTCTCGCCTCTGCCACTCGCCCAAGCTTTGAGTAAAGAAATTAATAAAGGAGGGGAGTGGACAGTAAAATCACTGCCATGTTATATTAATCTCCTGCTATGTAAAATCTTAGGGAAGATGAGTAATGCCAGGTGGCCTGGGGGTGAAGAGAGAATTCTGGTTCTGCATTTTCCACTTAGATGGGTGAGTGACAGTGTGAGAGATACAACTGGGATTTAGATGCTCCTCCTGCCCAATGGAGTCCAGCTATGGGATGGAAGGAGCTTGTGTGTGATGAGGTAAAAGCCTTGGGTCCTACATGGCCCTCAGGTTCCCCACTGGTTCCTGCAGCGGGGCCCTTGTCAGGTGTTCTGGGCTCCGGTGTCTGCTGAGGGACCCCCTGAACTTTGTTCTCTGGACTTGATCAGAGCCCAGTCACTTTTCTGCTGACTCAGCCCCACCCTGGGCTCCCACTATTGGAGCAGAGCCTTAAGCAACCCCTCGTCCTCCACCCAGCTCCTGAGCAGACCAAATACCCCTCAGCCTGTCTGGTGAGATGGCTGTTTTTTCGTCTGTTGACTTCTGTCTTCTCTGTGGCATATGTGGGAATTTCTACACATCTTCCACAGCACATAGCAATGATGGGGAGCAGGACAAGGGAATCCAAATTAAGGCCTTTGTCTGGCCTCTCAGCTTAGTCAGATCAAGGCCATGGCCATGGTTGAGAGGATCCTGGGCTCTGGGCTCTATCATGTAGCAGCAGGCACAGTTCTGCTCTCCTCCCTTGTGTGGCAGCCCCTCGCAGAGTTCAAACAGGGTGCAAAAGAAGTATCCTTTGCTCTTAGCTTTCCTTTCAACCCACTTAGGATGCTTTCCCTTTCTGAGAGTCTGGTCCAGAGAAGAGAGGTTACTTAGGCTTGATTGCTAGTTTTCCCTTCTTTTGGGTCTCTCCTTCTACTCTTTTTAGGGGAAGAGTGAACTCTTGCCTTCCTCTTCTGAAATAAGTAATACTTATTAGTATTTTTAAATTAGATTTTTAAATCTAATTTTCCTTCTATCATAATCTTATCCTATATTGGTAAAAAAAAGAGTGTGTGTTCCTATACAATTTAAAAAATTATAATCCATGTTAATCATAAATAGTTGAAACATTGATGTCATAAGACAATTAGGGGCTGGGGTTAATAGGAATAAAATTATTTATTTTAATCAGAGGGAGTATTAAAATTTTAATAACTCATGTGACCTGGGTACTTACTGGTCAGAACCAATGCCAACCATAAACAGCTGGTATAGTCAAATGGTGAATATCATATAAGCTAAATATACCCTGTATCTAATATCTCCCAAATATTATCCCTATTCAATGAGGGTGGTTTCTGAAGGCATCTGGGAACCTCCAGAAGCCCGTCAAGGAAAGATCATATGAAGAAAACTAGAAAAACCTACTTTACTACTTCCCCAGTGCTATGTATTCCTGTAAGTACCCTGTACCCTTCTTTACAGAGCCCGCTCTGCAGTAGGGTAACCAAGAGAAAAGACTACTGTCAAATTCCGTGGATGTTGCTGATATAAAATTTTATCATTTCAAGACAAAGAGCTATTTGACCATTCTCAGGCACTTTTGTTCAATACCTCTGGAGTTTCTTTTCCCATTCCCTTTAAATGAAGTTCTCCCAAATACCTTGGCCACCCTGATAACACATGTCCTATATTATGTTCTTAGGTTATTAGGAAGAAATTCTCAACAGATGGATCTGAAATCGTGCTGCTGACCGATGGGGAGGACAACACTATAAGCTCGTGCTTCAACGAGGTTAAACAAAGTGGAGCTGTCATCCACACAGTTGCCCTGGGACCCTCTGCAGCAAAAGAACTAGAGGAGCTGTCTAAAATGACAGGTGAAGAGTGGTCTTCTCCTGCTGTGTCCCACTGAATTCCACTGGACTGTGAGCTCTAGTGAATTGGGGAGAAGGGGAAGGGTGGGATACATAGCGAGATGGGGAATCTTATTAACCAACTACTTGCCTTTACCTCCAGATGACCATTAGCATTGACTCTCCCCATTTCTTTTAAGGCCTCAGTTCTAGAATTATGGCAGTCTGGAGGAAGAAGGGATCAGCACAGCACTCTAGTTAGGACTCAGGTCTGTCTTCTCAGACACCTTGTAAGGATTGCAAAGAGCCCAATAGGTTAGCCAGGAACCACTCTCTTCCAATTGGCAGCTGGCCTAGAGACCCAGGGAGACAGATGATAAGCCACTAACTATATAACACCATCATACAAGTACTCCATTAACAGTAGAAAGCACACTAGAATAGAAAGCGTTTGATTTTATTAAAGGAAGGAGAAGGTCCAAGAAAGGTGACACCTAAGTTCAGACTCTAATAAGAAGTAGCAGGGGAAGAGCAAAGAGCCTGCTGAACTACACAGAAGGTCACTCTGAAAATGTAGAAAACAATGCAGTTTCTCCATAAAACATTAATATATTGAGCTTCTAACTTTCATACATAGGCAGATGGTTAAAATAGATTCCATATGTGCCTGGCTTTTTTTTAGCAGAGTAGGTGGGCACAGATTTTTTTTTTTTTTAACTCAAGGGCCAGCATTATAGATATCAATTATTATACTGAGTTGCCTCCTGAGGTAGCTAAAATGACAGGACTGCTTATTCCTAATACTACCTGTCTCAGACTGGGTTTCCTAGAAGCGGAGCCTGAGACCAGGGTTTGGGTGCATGTGATTTATAGAGGGAGAGCCCTCAGAAGGACCCAAGAAAAGAAGTAGACTTAGAGTCTAGCTGCAGCCTAACCCTACAGAGGGCTCTCAATCTGGAATTGCATCACATACTTGGTACAATCTTGAGGCAAAATGGCTGACATTTTGTATCACTGCATCCATCAGTCAGTGACCCTGGACAATCAAGGCAAGGTGGAGGTGAGGGAGCATGATACTTCTCCAGCTAGCGTAGCCTCATGTGGCAAGGCAGTTCCTGGGAAAAGGGGCAGTTATATGCTGTTAGCAGCTACCACTTAAAGCAGCTGGGGAGAGATTCAGTTGCGTAGGTAAAGGTATCTGGGTAGGGCCCTAAGACCATTACCCAAAGTACTTACCTTCAACCTTGGATGGCATTAATGGTTTAGAAGTGTTTTCAAATCAACTATCTTAGTTACACATGTTCTAAATAGCCCAAGATTGGGAGACCTGGTATATAATCTATTTTTTACTACATATTATTCTTTTCTATAATTGTCCCTTGTCAGCTGTTATTTCTTGCTGTTGTTACATACACATGTTTTATGATTTAGGAGAAAACCAAAAAGTCAAGCTTGTTAAGATTATGTCTAAAATAAGAATAAATCAATAGGCTTGGAATAAGGTTTAATGAATTCTCTTATATGAAGCATATGACCTTTAAAACATGAAATTTTATGTTATCAGTTTTGACTCTCAGAGATTCACGGCTGCTTTGCAGATAATTGACATAGTTGGGCAACTGAGATGCTGTTGAAGCTATTATTTAGTAGGATTAAAAATTTAGTAACAACTTCAGAATTAATCTGGATGCCTAGTCAATGGTGATTGATTAATACTTTAAAAATGCACAGAATATATATGTCATGTATTCTGCTATCTTAACAATAGCTAACATGGTGCAAATATTTGCTTTCTAGAAAACACCTTCTGATCATATAATTGCATTTTAGGAGGTTTACAGACATACGCTTCAGATCAGGCTCAGAACAATGGCCTCATGGATGCTTTTGGGGCCCTTTCATCTGGGAATGGAGTTGCCTCCCAGCGTGCTATCCAGGTCAGAATTTTTACTCTCTGGTTTTTCATGCTTATAAATAATCATAACCAAGATGGAGGGTTCAATGGTTGAAATTTTTAAGTGCTACATTCTTCTAGTAGTAAGTTAAAGCTAAAAATAGAAATTTCAGCCTGATATTGGACATTATCCTTAAGTAGTAAGTTAAAGCTAAAAATAGAAATTTCAGCCTGATATTGGACATTATCCTTAATATGTAACATTACTTTTTGAAGCAAAGCAATTAGTGCTTACGTGTTTGGAAACAATGCAAACTTCTCCATAGAAACCAGCAACATACAATATAATGGCTCCAAAAATTCTTTTTTAAACATCTGTTAACAAGCACCCAAAGCAATATAATTGGCTCAACATTTTCTTCACCATATATCATCTTAACACAAATTTTCTGGGACAAGTAAGTGTTCAGGGATTCCTTGCTCTATTTTTCCATTACCTCAAATCTCTGATATTTGCCAAGATTTCCTTGTAATGGATGAAAAGTGTTTTGCTCTGTGAAAAGTCCATGATGTCAGTGAACACA
This sequence comes from Spilogale gracilis, assembly GCA_004023965.1. NCBI lineage: Eukaryota > Metazoa > Chordata > Mammalia > Carnivora > Mephitidae > Spilogale > Spilogale gracilis. The sequence goes on from PITA01012224.1 coordinate 50,611, forward strand.
CCTGGATTCTTGTCTTGGGCCTGTCATTAACTCTCTAACTATGGGTTAAGAACGTCACCTTTCTGGGCCTCAGTTTCTCAGACAGATATGAACCAGAAAACATCCACGGGCCCTCCCTATTCTAAAATTTCAAGAAAACCAACTTTTCTTTCAAAAATCTTGAAACTATTCATTAAGAAAAGTATAAATGTATTTTAAAATTTCTTAAAGTTTCAAAACCTACTCATATGAATTTTTAAGCTAGAGAGTAAACAATCAGCAACCACATCTGTGCAAATTATGATTTTTATTGTGATAACTTTATTGTAAATTCACAATTTTATTGTGAAAGTTTGGCTGAAAGTAAAAGAACAATGTCATGTTAAAGCCAAATAATGACAGATTTTGAAACAATAGGGTTTCTGATCTACCAGTGAGCATTTATTCAATTAAAGAAGATAGCAATTATACTCATTTGGGTTATTCTAGCTCAGACTGAGAAAAAATGAAACTCAAGAGTCCAATCCGAAAACTGGAAGAACGTGTCTAAACAAAAAAGTGATTAAACTGATGAAAGGACAATTTCACAGTCAGGCAGTTTCTGCACATTACTTTTGTATTTAAGAAGCCTAAGAGTAAGAGAGAGAGAGAGAGAGAGAGAGAGAGAGAGAGAGAGAGAGAGAGAAATGAGCAGAACTCATTTACCCACCCGCCTTAAGAATCAGATTTAAGAACCCTTCACTTTCTCTACATCCAAGATCAAATCTACTATGAAATTAGAAATCTGATTCTATGACCCAGCTACTCTATCTTATCTTAGATATCAGTTTAAGGACAAGAAATAATTATCTAGGAGACAATCTTCAATGTCACGTTCTCTGTAAAAGTCCTGTTAAACCTTCCCCACCTCAGTCCCTGCTCTAACCCCTTCTTCATTCTTCTCTAAACAACAAATCAGCCTTGGCCCTTAACTTATTTCATTTATCTTCACAGGGACTACAATAATACTTGATCTAGCATTGGTTATTTGCAAAAAGTCCCTTAACAGTTAAGTCTAATAAACAGATGAGGTATAAACACTTGTAGGCATAAAGCAAAACACACTGTGAGAATATCAAAGGAGTGACAGAATCAAGATTCTGTGGGAATCCCACAGGAGGGAGAGATTATTCTCATTCAATAAGTGAGATGGACTTCAGAGAAAATTTCATAGAGAAAGTGCGATTTGAACCAATTTTGAAGGATTGGCAAGGCTTAGACAAATGGAGAT